>SSSI01005923.1:0-14601 GCA_004796505.1 Oryzaephilus surinamensis
ACAATCCAAATTGTAGAGACGATTTCACTGTATATCCACCGGAGACATTTTATACGATACCATGGTGGAATTGGACAATGTTTTTTAATCAACATTCCATAAATGATGTGGAAAATATGACAAAGAACAGTTTTGTAATACATGTATGGAATAAACATAGTGCTGGAACGAAAATTAATATCAATTCTAATGTGCCGTATAAATTGTATGCTGAAAAATATTGTCCGCGCATTTTTGAACAGTGTACGAAATATTTTTAGAAGCATTTTAAGGATTATTATTAGAAATAAATTATTTAAATTTTTTATTTAATTACCTTTTTGTAGAGACCTTTTTATTTTTAACGTTGCTACCTGTTGGTAACCGCCCAAACTGACAAAAAACTGTTGCAATTATAGATATCTGTAACAATTTCATGTCAAAGATTATCTAACAGATAATAATAATAGATAATATTAATTTAATAGATAATCTTTAATATTTAATATGAATATATTTTATTTAAAATCTTACAGGTACAGGAATTGTTTTCTTCATACATTACTATCATAGATTTATAGAGGGCGCAACCATGCTCCGATTAACATCAAAATGTATGAAAAATCGATGTTGCAACCAACAATACAACCTACAACTATCATCTTTGCAATCTTTTATTTCTTGAATTTCTTGTCCGTAAAATGAGTGATTTAAATGCAAAAGCTTCGTGTTCGAAATCAAAGTTAAATGTTTCCAAGACGTTAGGAATAAATGAGTAAAAACTACAATAGAAATTGTCTTTCAGATACAAATGCTTTTTGTTTTTCAGTGAACGACACAATGGATGAAATATTTGCTGAATGTGGCGATGAAGAGGAACCAGATAACATTGTTGCACAACGATTGAACGAGATTGGCATTGAAATTAACGGAAAGGTAAACGAAATTTCAAATTTACGATCTATTTCCAACCGTTTACTAATACTCGTTTTGATAACTAGATGGCGGGAGTGCCTTCTTTACCAACTACTGATCCATGTGGAGAAAAATCCAAAATTCCAAATCGAAACAGTTAACAGACAACGAAATTATGGACCAGTTGGCGAAATTAAGGGTATGATTAACGAATTTTTTCTATTTCACTGCTATAAAAATTATATTATAGCTTTGTACTTTATTTTCATTATTAAGCAATTATTGAGTTAAAAAAAAGTAGTTTTCCAATACCCGAAATTGATATCTAATTGTGTATTAATTAACTTAATGCAAGTATAAAAGTATTTGGTTTGGTAATGATGATATGGCAATTTAAAATACCTTTTTATCGAAGCTATTAAATCTAATAGAGGATGAAAATGCACTTTTCGGGACATAAACGTGAATAATGGATATAGAAAGGATTTTATCCGTTGTGTGTGTGTGTGTGAAAGGTGGATTTAATTCCATGAAAGTACAGTAATTTATTAATTTTCAAATGAATTTATCATTCTGTTTGTAATTGTAATAAACTAATTTACACCGAATTTAAACAAACTTTCGGGATTACAAGATTATTATTATTATTATAGACTTAAAAGTTGTTTATAAACACAATTAGTTAATTTTGTTTCGATTTATTTCGCCGTCAGGTTTTGTTGTGCGATTCGAATTGTGGGAAAATGTTTGCCACTAATACATGAAAATACATTAATAGTCTATTATTCAATTATTACTTATGTAAATCGGTGTTCAAATTTCCACACCCACCTGTCACAAGTGCTTATATTCAAGTTCAAGAGGTCATTGGTACTTTTCTCTGTGTTACAACAAAAATAAATAATAGGTAAAAATCTATTTGTTGAAGAAGCGTTTTTCGCCCACACAATTTCCATACAGCGCACATTTTTTTATTTTTCAACTGTGTTGTCTATGTGCTTAAATACGGCTTTAATGGATGCACCACGATTTGCCTTTTACGCTTCAAGGAATGAATATTAATTTTTAAATATGTTTGTAAGAATTTTGTGGAATTTTTAATGTTGGACATCTTTTTATTTTGTTTTCATTGTTAATTTATACAACGACGAGATGTTGTAATCATAATAAAACATGTGTGTTGGATTATTATTTATTGTTTTTATTAAAATACGATTTTTTTAACGGGCGTATATGGGTGGCAGATTTTTTCGTTTCAAAACAACAATTTGGAAGGCCAAACATGCAAATTAAAGTAGGATTTCATTAGTAAATTGTTAAATAATTAAAGTAATTGTACCAAATTACTTGTCTAAGAAAACAGTTTTTATAAAAGCCAAGTTAAAACTCAGTTTTGTACAAATTAAATGAACAAAATGGAAGTTGTTTTTTTGAAAACCACAAATAAATTAAAACGGTATTATTTTTTTATTTTCACACTTCTAAATTATAACCATTTAGTTAGAAAATAGTATTTCCATTGTATTTTCGATATTTTACAATAAAAAAGTAATTCATTTTTAAAATTAAATAATTTAGTGTGTCATTTGACTAGTACAGTGACGGCCATATTGTTTTAAACAATTGTTGGGGTTGTTGTTCATAAAATCATTAAAAATTAAGAAAAAATCCATTGTATACTTATTAAAAAGTATGTCAAAACAATGTATAAATCACTGTTTAATATTACAATACATATTTTGTTGCATATATGTATGTGGAAACAGTGAATTTTGTTATAATTTTTGGGAAACTGTGTTAATGACGTAACAGTGACGACATCAATCTGTCTATTTCGACAAAATAGTAAATTTTCTCAAGTACATTGACACAATAATGAAGTCTTTGATCGGCAATTCGGTGATAAAACATTAAATATGGTATTACAAACAAACAATATTGCCACTGTGCATTTAATTTATGTTTATTACATACTTAAAGACTCTTGTAACGTTAATGGAAATGTTACAGATTAAATAAAATAGTCAGTATTCATGAGAATATTTTAACGAATTTTTTATCACTGTGTGTTATTCATCGTAAAGTGTAAATTTTAATTGAACAGTAATATGCATACAACGAATTTCTTGTTACAACAACTATATGCCTGCATAATAATGAACTTACATGTTTAGTTCGGTTTTTTTGCCCATTTGTCATCACTTCCATTTTTTTTAAATAGAAAACTTGGTGGTTGGTAAATTAGAAATTATAATTATCAACACTTCAGGTGCAAGCATCAATTTTTCCTATTTAATAATTTTTGACATTATAACAAATTGGGCATGAAATGAAAAAAAATTATATTCAAAATGTAAATTAGCATTATAGTAGCATCAATCATTATTTAGTGAAATTGCATTAGAATTGCAGTAGATTTTTGTTTTTATTTGTTATAAAATTAATTTAAATTAAATTTGTTTCTGTATATGTGAATTAGATTAATGTGAAGCCCCCCTAAGGCTAAAATCTGTTCATATTAATCAGAAACATTCCAAAACAATTTGAATACTAGCGGTCTGTTTTTTTTTTTTGAGTAAAAAATGACCGTAAACCGTACAAAATTTGAATGACTATTCTTAATATTTCATAAATATAATATTTAATGGCCTAAACACATGAAAGAAGGTCCCTTGACAAAGATTTATTCGTTTCGTTTATGTGACATTAAGTTTTTTCCATATTTCTATAGAAATAGCTTGGTTAATTCAATTTTAAAGGTCTATAAAACTGAGTTTAAATGGCCAAGTCATCAATTTTGGACATTTTTTGGCTTTAAAATGACATTTTCGTTATTCTCATTTCTAATCGTTTAATTTTTATGAAGCATTTATGCATCAGAAAGAGTAATCGTGCAAAAAACGAAAAACATTTTATTATAATATAGCATCAAATTGGGAGCATCTTTTGCTTTAAGCTAAAAACGTGACTTGAACATTATTATTCAAATTTTTATTCGCATCAAGTTGGCGAACATACGTATTTTATATTTTTTTTGAAAGCGAAATCAAATTATCCATGATAATTCCCCCACCCACTTTTACTAATATGCACTGCCTACTTAAATAATATGCTGATGTAATTTAAATCAATTGTTCGCTTACTTGATTAGTTTATTATTAAATTGCAATTTGACATTGGAATTGAGGTTATAAAGTCAACAAATCGTTGTAAGAGTAAAACTTTTTTAATAAATTGACGAAAATAGGGTGGTATATTGAATCAATCATACACAAAACCAATAATAAAGTTCCATCTGCACTTGTAAGGGAAATGATAGGCACTTAGTACAGGAAATCTGCCATCTACATGGCTTATATAATAGATAACTTTACCATTTGTCTAGTTTTGATGGTATGGCAATCGTGTGGGGTCGATTACATTGTCAAAAACACGATCTAAGGGGTAGATTTAATAAAATTACCAAGAATAGAACAATAAAAGCGGCCATTTTGTCCAAAGGTTAATTGTCCATGTTGTGTAAACAAAGCCAACCTAGATTTGCCGACAAAATATGATTTTTTTCGGGAAAATTAATACAGGTAGCAAAATAGACCACCCTAAAAGCATAAATATTTACCTACTTTAAACACCCTCAAAGTACTTGCTAAAATAATGGGATTTTTTCTTTTTTGTTGGGAATTTACGAAAATTTTCTATATAGCCTTTTTAAATGGAAACGTTAACGAGACTTAAGGCACACATGTTGCATTTTTATATATAGAAAATGTCTTGAGGTTTTTGCATGTATAATACAAAATGTTTAGCACAAAAGCCTTTTATGTAAAGTATAACAAATGCATTCATCTACGGTTATTGTTAGCAATTTCTAAGGCTTTTAAAAATGTTTCGTAAAGACCGCAAACAACAAAAGTCAAACCGAAAATTGTATATGTGAAACGGATAGGTACATCTTATTTTATATAATAGGGGGTAGTTTTTCATAAATTTCTTGTTAAAGAATTTTTAGCCCATATTTAGTTAATTTATAGAGTGAGGTTATGGTTCAGCTGCAGATGGTGAATAAAAAAAATTTTAATCAACTATTTGAGAGGTAAAAAAAATGTAAATTCATTGTCTAAATCAGAAAAATCATGATACAGTTTTATATGCCATGCTGTGTTTACAATAATATTCACTGCATGTGACCACCCTGTATAATAATGCATTAAAAATTACTAATAGGAAATATACCAGCGATGGTTATATTTTTTTTTAATTTATTAAGAATGTATTCGAGATGAATATAACTTTAGCAAATATTGTGGACAAAGAATGAAAGAGCAGATGTTTGTATAAACTCTTAGAAAAGTCAAGAATTGATGATGATGATAGGGTCATTTTGTGGGGCGTTACCAGAAGTTTGTGCAAATTTTTTGACACCTAAAGAAATACATGTTATTGATTTATATTTTAACGTAAAACCACAAAATCAACATACTATTCAACTCCAGATTTTTGTACTCTGAATAATATTTATTTATATTAAAATTTGTTTACTTTGTAATAAAATTTCGTTTTTGTAAACACTTTTAAGTGCATAAAGTATGGCCACTTGCATTAAATAATAATCGTTTACAATAAAATTTATGAAAATACTAACAGATTTATGCATGCGTTTTTATTTTTTCGGCGATTTGTTGTCGTATAACAGATGGCAGCAGTTCCAAAAATAACTAGCTAGTAATTTTTTTAATAAAAATTCGTTTTGAAAGTGTAAGAACTCGAGATTAGTAATTTGTCTTAAGAAATTTAATTGCGTGAATGGTTATTATTAATAAATAATAGGTAATTGTTTGGTAATGTTAAAAAAATTCCAAAATGAAACAATCGTAATTACAAAATTCTTTTAATTAAGCAAAAATCTCGTCGTTTCCTTTCTTCTCAACAAATATGTTTCGTTTATTAATTTATTATCAAATAATAATTATCAAAAGAGAAAATCGTAGGTGTAAACTACAATAAAAATTTGAAATTCCAGCCACCACACAACTTTATTATTAAATTTTTACCAAAAAAAATTAAACAGGAAGATAATAATCGTAAATACCAACAATATCTTGTTACTTGAAAACTTTTTCTACCTTATTAAAATTAATTATATATTCATCTTGTGTTGTGCAAGAAAAATCACTTCTTCTACAACATTTTCTGTGTAAATCTTTTCAAGAGAAAAAAAATGTATGCGTCTTATGTAGAAGATATTAAAAATATAAAGAGACGTTTTCCATCTTTCGTACATTTTATATTTTTTAATTAAGCACACATAGAATGTTTACTGTTTATAATTGCTCATAAATAATAATGTGACACAAGACGTGTTTCTAAACATTTATGTAGGACTATGAACTTCTGTTTTACAAAAAAAAAAATATAAAAGAAATTTCAAATAATTATTCAGCAAACGATTTTAATTCAATGGTAAATAGGTTTAATTTAGGTGCGGACAATTGTATATATGTAATTATTATACAATTCGACCTCAAGCACAACATTTGAATGTCAAAATCATAAACTGACATCATTTTTTCTTCTTCTTGTGGTTTAGAATTTATTGTAGGTGGTAAAAATTGTGATCAACAAATAATATATTGTACTATTGTGCACGAATATATGTTTGTAATTAAAAATGATGATCTACAGTCGAAAAGATGATGAAAATAATTCTATATAACAAAATAAACCTATTGTAAGATCGGTTGGGGGGTTCGACCACCCGAAGTGTTAAGATAGGCCCAAAACAGTATCATTCCAACAACATTAAATCAACGTTCATTAGATACATATATCTATATGTTGTGTTTTTTATTTCAGTTTTACATTGTAATATGTTGTACCGTGACTATAGCATTATTTTAACTTTTGTATGAGGCGCCAATCGGACACAATTTGTGTCGTAAGCAATTTTGTGCATTTAAAATGAATAAATTTGTCAAACTATTTTTTTAATGCAAATTCAAATTTAATTACAAATGGATGTTTGGTTGGTAGGACTGTATTTTAGTGAATTACTTCTAGATTGTTAGTTATTTTTTATTTTCCACTAGTTTTTGGACTATTTACATACAATGTTTCTATTGTAGAAAACAATTTTTTTTATACAATTTGCATTTTTTTGCTCACTTATTTCTATAATATGTTGTGCCTTGACTATAACATTATTTTAACTTTTGTATGAGGCGCCATTTGGACACAATTTGTGTCGTAGGCAATTTTATCCATTTAAAATGAATAAATTTGTCAAACTGTTTTTTAATGCAAATTCAAATTTAATTACAAATGGATGTTTGGTTGGAAGGACTGTATTTTAATGAATTACTTCTAGATTGTTAGTTATTTTTTATTTTCCACTAGTTTTTGGACTATTTACAATGTTTCTATTGTAGAAAACAATTTTTTATAAAATTTGCATTTTTTTCGCTCATTTATTTCTACAATATGTTGTACCTTGACTATACCATTATTTTAACTTTTGTATGAGGTGCCATTTGGACACAATTTATGTCGTAAGCAATTTTATGTATTTAAAATAAACAAATTTGTCAAACTATTTTTTTAATACAAATTCAGATTAAATAACAAATGAATTTTTGGTTGGTAGTACTGTATTTCAGTGAATTACTTCTAAATTGTTAGTTATTTGTAATTTTTCACTAGTTTTCGGGCTATTTACAATGTTTTCATTATAGTTTCATTAAAAAACGACTTTTTTATAAAATGTACAATTTTTTACTCAACTGGCGCCTCATATTCCATTAAGTGTGTCTGTTGAAACGTGGCGGAACACAACAAAGTTTATCACGTACGAAACATTTATATTGTATGTTGTATTATTATGTCTTCTCTGTGTTACAAATTTAGCAATTTCTATAATAATAAGTTTATTGGATATAAATTTAATTGGAGCATTTGAAAATGCATTCGTTTTGGATGGTTTTTGTACAATTTTTTTCATTTTAATCGTAAATCACAATCATCTATCAAAGATTATATTTCTTATTTATTTTTTTCTTTATTGGTGTTGAAAACTTGTATATTTCCATTCCAAACCATATTTCACTTGTATTTTATTTTTTCTTCTCCTTTATTCTTTAATCGTTTTGAATCTAAACATTGTGGCCACACCAAAACAACAACAACAAATTAAGATTATCGTCAACACACAAGTTTGGGGTCAGGTAAAGTGAGAAAGGTAATAAATTTCATTGATTTAACATGATTTTTTTATATTTTTTCAACTCGTATGTAGATATTTATAAAAGATTTACTAATGATTTGTCTATAAAAGTTTAACACTTTCAAATTGTCTTTTTTTAGATTATTATCGCCGTTTTTGTCTGTGTGTGTTTTTTCTTTTAAACGGATAATCGTCTAAAGTTCTAAACTATATATTTATATTTTAAAAAATTCAATCAATCATTAAACTGACACTTTTTTCGGTATAATTGTATGCCTTGGGCATTTCATAATGACTAGGTTTAATTGCCTAATTGCTATAATAAATAATACAGCAACAAAATATATTATTATCGCATCACTGTTAGTTTTTTTCGATATAAAATTTTCGTTTTCTCATAATAAATTTTTTGATGGGGTGACAATTTCAATGATAAACTTTATTACAGAAAAAGGGTCATCACAAAACTGATAAAAAAGCTCTTAATAAAAATTCAAGTTTGTGTTTTGAAACAAAATAATTTATTATACATGTACGAAATTCTTCGTAAATATCATAATTACTAGTTTTCAATAGTTAATTACACATTTGAAATAATATTTTTTGAGAAAAGGGTGTCTTGGCTTAGGTAAAAGCCGTTTTTAATAATGCCTTTTGTTCTTTCAACTAATTATTATCTGAAAACATCAATCACTGTTTGTACGAAAATTTTTTTGTGTAACAAAATAATTGTTATAGAAAACAATCGTAAAACTTGTCAGTGTTTTATAAAATATATATATGGTATGTGAGAATTCAATAAAATGCGGTTTGAAAAGTTTTACATTTTGTTTTTATTTATTAAAATATTAAAATATTGTAAACCACAAATGATTATCGTTTGATAAATTATAACATAAATCTTGTGGTAAAAGCAATAAGGGAAATAATTTCCATTTTAATGAAAGAAAAACATTAAATTGTTTATAAATTGTTGTTGTATACATATACAGGTGTGTATGTGTGTAAAAATATAAAAATGCCATATAATAGTTGTGGAGCGTAAAAATTCTTCAACAACTTGTCCAATAATTCACAATGTTGATGTTTGAATATGCGAGAAACGTAGCCAAAGTAGAAAAAATCGTCTTAAGATGTTAGGAACGATTAAAAAAAAAAACTGGACGATGCAACGAATACAAATCTTGTTGGAAATTGTTATACTTGTAATTATTTCGATGGGTTCTTATTGACGTGAGTTAGGCATGTGCCTAAATGGGCCATATGTTACATTATAAGTTATAACCAAAAAAATAACATGGAAGGCATTAGAAAATTATTGTAATTATACGAAAATTATATAGGGTGAAATAATGCTTCAAGCTAACATTTTCTATATGTTTTGTGTTTGTAAATAAAATGATTAAAATTTTACTCTAGAAATGGAGAGAAACAAAAATCTGGTTTATATATTTTGTGTGATAGCGGCAAACTTGAAAAGATTTTCTGTTTAGGCATTTTTATCTCAAGAAAATACTTTAGATTGTATATAAAATTTTTGTGAGTGTGCATTTTTTTTTTAAACGTACTAAATTGGAGCTCTAGAATGCAACGACTAAATTGAGGTTAGAAATTTGGTAATAAAACGAATAGAACTAGAAAATTTAGTAGTTTTCTAGTTACTTTCTAATTTCACTAAAATAATCTCTCTTATTTGTTTAAATTTCATAATTTTTGTTAGGAATAACATTTTTTTTTATTCCTGTTTAGATAACGTTAATAAAATTGCAATATTTATCAACAAAATAAACAATTTTGAAGTGTTCCGTATTTACTTAATCGATAAATTGATATAAATAGGTTCCGTTCTAGGAAATTCAAAAAAAAATCCACAATCAGTCTGTATACTAAAAACATACATATAAAGGGATGTATATAATAAACGTTTTCTTTATATTGTGATGATGAACCATGAATAGCCTTATAAAATCCCAACAGACATTTTGCTAAAGAAGTCTTTGACAAAAAAAAATAATAAAAGAAAACTGTATGCTGTATGTGTGTGCTTTACTACCACTGGTATATAAAAGCGGTCTATTATTTTATATGAAACCGTCGCCAACACTAAGAGGTTTAAATTTTAATGCAAGAATAGATGCCATCATCCTTTTTAAGACTTTTTTCTGTCCAGCATCTGAAAGGGTGACATTTTATAAAAATGTTCGAATGTGGATAGAGATTGAATTTTTTTTTTTTTTGAAAAGTTGTTCATGTACAAAAAAACAAAACGACTTTCTAATATACGAAATTTTTAAGCATCTGTATATGTAGAAAAAGAATTTTCGGATTAAATTCATCCTCCCATTTTATCCATGGTATTATCATGTCTTTTATAAACCTTAAATCCCACCCCACATTATCCCTTAAACTATTTTTTACGTTCTGCCATGATACCTTTTAATAAAAAAATAAGAAAAATAGGGGCAGGAAACATTTATTTTGATTTGTCAAAATGTTTTGCAATTTTTACTATTATAATCTTTGAATTTCATACTGTTTGGCATACATGTCAAAAATACCGTAAAATAATATTGTTATTATTAAAATTGTATGTATAAAAGACAATAGATGGGTTTGGTGAAATATTTAAATAGGTTGTAGGTAGACAATAAAAAAATTAAAAAAAATAAATAAGATAACTAGAAGATGAAATTGAGTAGAAAAAGTACACTATTATTCTAATTTTAATGTATAGGATTAGAAAAAGGATTGTTGAACTTGTTGAACTTTTTTTTAAACAAACACACATTAAATTGTGTAATTAGTGCATTTATTCGTGAGTTTTAACTCTTAAATACAAAACTGTACGTTTTAGATTCGTGATGAGGATGAATAGAAGAAAAGAACAAGAACAAAAAAAAAAAATAAGAGTTAGGAATAGTACAAAATGTATCAGTTACATAATTATATAGGTTCGTGACTGTTACAGATCCATTCTTGTTTAAAATCATGCTAAATTCTAAACAATACACACTTTTGATTTTTTTCTTGTGATCAAACAATGGATGAGAATTCGTATGGTTTTCTTTGTGATTTTTTCGTATTAATAGTGAAGATTGTACGAAACAAAACTTAAGTTTAAGCCTTTTAATATAAAAAAATTAATTCAAATATAGGCGCGAGAAAAAAAATTGGTGAAATCGAAAAGTTACTAACATTTTCTAGTTATAACCTAAAATATTTAAAATTATGAATTAATTTACTAGGAAATTTGATTATTTTTTATTTTAAACAAATTTAAATGGAATAATTTGCACAAATGATGTTCATTTTAAAAAGTTCATTCCCTTTTACATATATATCATTAAAATCAAATTATATACGTTCCAATAAAATCTACTTTACTAATGTTTTTAGCATCTCTTAGGGCATATATAACATTTACACTGCATGTGTGTGTGTTAATGCTTAAGTCCATATAATGGTATTATATTAGAGTTGTTGGGTTTCGTCTTCACGACGGCTACTTTCCCACGGAGACCACCCCCGCCTCTGGGGCCCCTCTATAGCCACTCACTTCTTCTTATATACACCTATATAACCATCAAACTAACCCATAATATTACAACTCAGTACCTAATCGCTGCAATTTAAGATGAACAACATTTTAAGTACTCATATACTGGGTGTTACTTATGTACTGAAACTATAAATAAAATTTTTATATTGATTTTATTATTTTCAACAATTTTTATTTATTTTAAATCGAAAAAATGGTCTTACAACAATTTATTTGGTTATGTGCTTCGTTAACACCCTGTATAAAAAATGTATTACACAGCAACTCGTGTTTATCTCTCCATAGCAACGTCCTGGTGCTTTTTGGTTGTTTCCATAGCAACGCACGTGTTATTCTTTGCCTCCATAGCAACTCTCATGTGCTTTTATGTTTCCATAGCAACGCACGTGTATCTCCATAGCAACTCCTATTTTGTTTTGTTTGTTTATTATTTTTTTGAATGTAGAAATCTGTTTATGTTGATAATGATGTGTTAATTTATTAAAATAAGAATATAAATTTAAAAAAAATTGTTATCGTTCTGTTTTCTCTATGTTTGACGTTGATTTTAATTAACTTTTTCCTAAATAATTAAATTTGAAAACTGATAAAAAGCGTACAATGGTTCATTCATTTAATTTTAAAATGGAACATTTTCACTTATCAGTTTTTATTCCAGTTAAATAAGTCTTTATAGAACCACCAAACTGTCATACAATTATTATACGATTGTAATAATATCAACCGTATTAATTCAGCTTGAGAATGAAGGGTGGCCAAAGTTGGATTGTAATTGGAAAAGCCGCACTATACAATGTATTTCACATTCTACTGACAAAATAATTGTTTTCATGTTCATTATTATTTTATATCGCCCTCCACATTTTGGGATGCTGTGAAAATTGCTCAATTTAAGATTTGATAACAGTGCCCGTATATTTTATTGTGAAAAAACAATTATTTTGTATAAAAGGGGGGCTTTGTTGAATATAATTAGGAAATAAAACGGTTTTAAAAAAAGCTATCATCAGCTTATTTCTGTTTTTTATGAAATCATATCATATATTTCTTGTGAGAATAATTTTTTTCGTTGTGTTGCATTTAAATTACTGTATGCATTTTGTATTTCTAATACGATTTTAATAATTTCTAAAATGTTTCCTTTCTATACAAACATATGAATGCAATTTTATCATATATATTTGATGATGATCACAGTTGTATATTAGGATTTGAACGAGTTGTAAATTAAAATAAATGACCCTTAACGCACTAAAACTATTAAAATAAATTGAATGAATAAACAAGAAACATCAAAGAAATCCATTTATAGTGAAAGAATTACTATTTTGTAAAATTTCTTCAATATAATAGCGAAATGTAATGGTTTTGGCGGGACGAGCGCAGCGAGTTGGTCAAAATTAGAAAACTGTACTGTATGTTAAGTTTACAGTTGTTCAAAAATGTGTCATTACGACAACAATTTTTTTATTTCCCATTAAATTGCATTGTCTATTTTTTTATTGTTTTATTATTTTAATACGATTTTAATAATTTGTGAATTGCATTTTATAATAGAAATTATTATCAACACAGTTAGATTAACTAACATGTCGTTATTGAATCAAGTTTATTTTTAACTCAAACTGTTTTTTTAACGAATATGTATATTTGCATTTGGCACATTTTGTTATTTATTTGCACTAAATTGATAAGATATTAAAAAAAAATATGGAATCGTGGAAAAATAGGGAAAAATAGTGACTTTGACAGTTACAAAACGATTTTATGCAAATTTTTGTGCAATTTAACGACAATTATATCATTTTTCTCACAATATGATACTGTTTTGTTCTTTTATTACATTCATATTTGCAATTTAATATGTTTTTAATAATTTCCTTTGCATACATTATAAAAGAATGTTGAAAAATCTTGATGCATTTTAAAAATGGAACACATTTGAACCGAGTGTTAATAAAATAAATGGGCCTTAACGCATTACTGCATGTAATGAATAAAAGCAAATTATAAAAAAATGTTGTGTTGCCCCATTAATTGTTTATATTTAAAATATTGATAAATATGACCAGTTCTGATAGCTTCTGTTTGTAAAACTTGTTGAAATTTCCATTTCATTTAACATTTTTATATGAATAGAACGTAATTTAAGGTGGTTCGAACATATGATTAAAAATTCTAAAGTATAAATTAATGTTTATTGTTCAATATACGTTTTTATTTTTATCATTTTGTAATGTTTGTGGTCTTAAATATTTTTAAAATGTAAAAGCCCCTCTAATTTTATATGTACGTGTTTAATGTCTACGTTCCTGAAACATAATCTTCAAAATTTCAAGGGATTACACACAAGTATATACCGGTTGTGTATTTTAAAAGTCACTAAAGCACTTTACGTATCTAAAAACCCAACTAACAGCCTTAACCGAGATTAAAAAGCATATTCAGAGGCAAAAAATATAAAATTAAATTAATACTAATATTAAGTACGTTTTTTATAATTCAATTATATATTTTGTAAAATGACTTTACGATTATTTTTTTCAATTCTTAAGAATGTCACGTCGTTTTTTGAAAAATTTCCTTTGTGACATTACTTTTTCATTAAAATAATAACCGTATAATATTTAAAATTGTATACCTAGTTTAAATGAGCAAAGAAGAGCGCACGTGTCTAACAACATTCTATAATAGAATACCATTTTCTTTAAATTATACAATGGAATTTCAATTTTTGTAGCCGAAGTCTTGTATCAAAATGACATTTTCAAGTATATGTAAGACAATAATTCATAATTAAAAAGAAAAAACAAATCGTTCCTCAATTTGCATACAACGATAAAAATGTATGACACGCCTTTTATATTTTTTTATGTATGTTTATGATGACTCGTTAACGATTTCCTGACTGTGAATGAAAACTTATGTAGAA
>SSSI01005927.1:0-10653 GCA_004796505.1 Oryzaephilus surinamensis
TGTATAGTCGTCCCAAAGATAAAATAAAATTACAACTTTGACTCTTTAAGAAGCCTAATCGGTTTTCCAGCCCCCTGCAATAAAGTAGTACTATTTAAATTGCCAGGTCCGTAGTATGAATTTTATATTTATTTGTCATGAAATTATTTTTTCGTCTAATGCTATTATTAGGTGTAATAGGGATATTATATAAATAAACCTTGTTTTAATTTTTCACAATGTTTAATTGTATGTATTATAAATATATTTATTAGAAACATAACATTCATAGAGAATGAGTCGATTCTATCGATGTCTTATTATTGCAAATACGGGCCTGTGCAACTATGGGCCCAGGTACAAAACTAAGGGACACTAGTACGGCTACCTCAATAAATGGTCTATTGTTATATTATTAGGATTATTGGAGTTAACTATCAGTAAAGGCCATAATTTTATTTTATCTTTGGGACGACTATACCTATATACGTTTCAGGTACAAATATTTTTCTTTATATTCTACTTTAAATAATTTCGGAATGTTTATATTAATTTAAATTTCTTTGATGTATTATTTATTATTGTTGTTTTGCAACAATTAGGAAAACGTAATTAGAAGCTGAATTTTCTATTGTGGAATTTCTCTCTATATTTGCAAAAAGTGATGTTCTTCAGACAGTAAACAGTACGAATACTAAGAATTTAATTAGAGCACCTTATTCGATTATTCACATTAATGAGAAACTTTATGTATTCCTTAGAACGATGTTCTAATTGTCGCATTGAATAATAATTAAATATTTATTATAACAGAATAACGTTAAATAAAAGGTGAATATGTTATTGGTTCTTATGAGTATATGTATTTGTGTATATCTTTTATACATATATAATTTCATTTGACGGAATAATCATGTTGAACAAACAAAAATTAATTTTTTCATTACTTTCCCTTTAGCCATCTAGTGGTAATTAGTCGAAACCGAGTGCTATTGGGGAAAACTTTCATTAACAAAGTACACTCTTTCTAATTGAAAATTTATTTTTTTAATTAACTCATTCGTTAATGTATTCTACTGTATAACAAAAACATTTTTTTTTTGTTATATACTTTTTTATTCATTCTGAAGGGAGAAACCTCATTATTCAATATTCAACTGATATAATTTGAATTTATAAAGCATATGTTAAAAGTTAGGAAAATTTTTCCCTTGGTATGAATTTCATTTCGTTTAAAAATAACATTTTTAAAATATAAATCAACTTATAATACTGTAGAAGTTGTACATTTAAGGATTTTATTGGATTAACTTTCAACATATTCTAATCTACACATACATACCACAAGTGGAGAAAAATAGACTTTTCAACACCCTTAATTTTAAAGCACACAAGTTGCTTATATTTAAGCGTATTTGCGGCTTACAAGTTAAATGAATAAAATCCGTATTTGAATGCGTTTGAATACTAATGCCACACACAGTCACACAAAAATATTATTATATATTGTTTGTTTTTGGCATTAAAAAGGGTCATTTGAAGCAATTTACAACGAAACTTTCTAAATTCTACAAAATCCACATAGAACCATGTAGAAAAAGGAAAATACAACACTGTGACACTACATACAATGCCATCCCATAATCGTTAACTTTTCTAATAAACCTAGCTTTTATATGCAAATCATTTAAGTACAACTATAATAACACAATGTCTAAAATGATTCAAAACAAAAGGAAAAAATCAAATGTTGCGGAATAAATTTTGGGAAAAATGTACATATAATGTTAACGAGTTTGTATATTCAGAGGTTATTCTTTCAAATGAGGACCCCTGTAATGTAAGCGAAGCAAAACAGGGTTCCGGACAAACCGTACAATCAATGAACCTTGTCCATTTTATAAAAATAAATAAGGACACAAATACAAACATTTGCTTGACTGTCCTAGATGTGGAATAATGGTCAAACCTTATCAAAAATATAACGAAGTCTTTTCTCCCGGCCAAATCACATTATAACTAATTGAAGTGGATCCCAAGTAAAAAGAGCCAACCTCTTAAGCAACTTTCAATATTCAAATGCTTACCTTAATATTATTGGTTATACAATACATTTGCATAAAATATTTTATATATACGATTTGTGTCCACTCTGAATGTGTTTGACAAAAAGTATAATTCAAAAATCGACGTTTATCTCAAAATAAAATTATTCAAACGAACATTTTTCTAGTTCTATTATTTGTAGTCTCTCTATTTTAAAACGTTAATTGAAAACCATGTTTACCAAATTAATTAATGGAATAAATGATTCAATTTGTTCAGTATTATATTAAAAGTAATCTATTAGTAATGACGAATGAAATTAAAATCATCTCTGTATGTTGGGTAAAAGATTTGCTAAAAAAATGATAATAAAATGTGACCATTTCACAAATGTTCGTTACTTAGGCTAATTGGTTTAGTAGTGATCTGTCATTTCGATAATGTGTGTTCCATTTAACAGATGCACTTTCAAAATATAGTTTTTAATCTAATAATGAAATCGTCAATTAGCTGCCCACGATAAATAACACTAACGTACTGATTTCAATTATGGAAAATTGAAATTATAATTGAAATAGTTTTGTTCTACGACTGTTTAATTAAACATCAGGAAAACAACAAATTTTATAGGTGCTTTCATTATATACGATATATAAATGTAATTTTATAATTCAATTTCCATTATTTCTTCCACGATTTTTGAAATAAAATGCATTCAATCTCCATTAACGCATTTGTTTGTTTTAAATTATCTTTTATATAGTATATTTTTAACATATTTATTTTTACAATCAATAGCTTCGATTATAATTGTTTTTTTTTGTGAGTATATAATATAATACTGGAAAAACCTCTTTTATTTTGTTATAATTATAGAAATACATGAAAGAGAGGAAGGCAAAGCATTTGAATTGAACATAATAAAACAATACATTAATTAATAAAGGAATGACAATTAAAAAGGGACGAAACCGAAAAGAATAAATGTAGGAATTGCAGTACTCGCCCTGATGTTGTATTATGAAAGAAAGAATAATTTTAATTAAATTAATTTGAAATCTAGTTAAAAGCAACCATAATAAAAAGTGCCTTGTCAAGATTCATTATGCGATGTTGGTGTGACAGGGTCCTAATGAGTACTCTTGCTAGGGTTTTACAACGTTAATTAAGAGAATATGATACTCGTGCAAGTTTTTCGGACAACGACAGCTTTTAATATAAACCAAACCCACAACTTCATATAATGTGCTCAGACACAACTTGTCTTTTTATTATAATAATCGTGATAATTATAAAAGATTGGTTTCTTAGATATTCCATTTTTTCGTAAAACACTATACTTGTTTACATATTATATGATAAAACCAATTGTAGGATAAAACGACCAATTGTAGGTAGTTTCAATAAACGTTCTTTAGATTGTCATTAATGAGTAAATATAATTATTTTAATTATGGAATAAAGACTGGAAGTCGAAATTATAATTTACTATTTAAATTTAGCAATTAGACTATTTTTAGGTGATTATAATACCTAGTAAAAAGTTGCGTAAACTGAATTTTGACATTCCAATTAGTGCATTTACGTGTATATTATTCAGAAACTAGTTATTAACATCATAACAAAATATAATTCCAAATAGATTTTCTTTTGTTATTAACTTATTACAATATGAATGCATAAATCAAACTAAAAACTAATTTTGTTGGTTAAAAATTAAAACTCTGCAAATAATTGTTTTAGGCCAGAGAAAATGAGTATTGTTGTTATATAAGTATAGAAAAACGCTTTTTTAAGTTAAATGTTTCAAACAAAATAATTGTATGCACACTATACGTATAAGTGTAAGTACTGTTAGATTATTACAACATTCATTAGAGTTTGCTAATTACTCGTTGCTTTAATGAATAAGCTCTAATAATGAACCACTTTCTGTTAATTAAAGGGAGCGCCCGAGACACTGGCAACAACTAGATGAGAGTTCCAGAAAATTGTGAAAGAGAGAAACTCTAAAAACCAAGTGCCTAAGCGCCTATAACTCACTCAGTCTTTATTATTTTTGCGGGAAATTTCATATTTTATTTGACGTTACTTCTCGTTGTGTCGGATTCAGATTAAATTATTTTTACTGTTTAAAAAGCAGGGGTGGTATGGAATGGGAAAGAATGAACGAAAATTGAATAGAACTGGATACACGCGTTTTGCTTGAATATGCCAGCATTTAAGGATTTTTGTTAAACGATAATTGGTAATACTTGTAAAATTACTATTGTCCGCTTTCTATCCAAACACATCTGGGATGGGCCTCAATTAAAAACAATATACACGGGGATTTGAATTTCAAATTGCTGACTTAGATTCGGCCCATTTTCTGGATAATTTACGTTCAACTGCTGTACACTCGTATACTATACCATCCTTTTGAACAATTTGCCAAAGTTTCATCGTAATTAAACGAACATTTAACCACTGAATATAATAGAAAATTCATAATGGTTTAATTCAATTTGGAAAAATAATATAATCATTAAATAGATAATATAATAATAATGGGACAAATGGTTTTATTTTTACAAACATAATAAAATAAATAACTTATTTATTGCTTTAGTGGAAAATTGATTACATTTTGGTATACCTATATATTTTCTATTTAAAGGCTTAAATCAATAATTTGTACACAACTTAGCTACTTCAATTTCATTACATTTTATTGGCAGAGTTTCTTGAAATGTTCATATCTAAATGAATTAAAGACGATACTATAAACTATAAACAGTTTCCATTACTGATAAGGAAACATCTACAATCCCAACTAAGTATATAACATATCACAAACTTTCCCATTACCATCGATAATAATACGTGAAAGTTTACAAGGGATAATTATATAAATTAAATTTATGATTAGTGAAATGTTTTTGTTGAAATAATCACACAATATATTATTTGTATGTTAATACAAAAACGTGTCATAACAGAGCCAGTTTGGTAACAATTTTATAAATGATATTACAAATTGGTTTATATATATAGGTAAATTTCGTTCCACAAAGGAGAAAATAATATATTTGTATGTGTGTTGGCGTGTATGCGAGTGTGTCGAACAACAAACAGGTCGCAAAACTCTAATTATCGGCTAGAGTGGGTGGGAAATGACGTGTGTAAAGTGCCCCTTAGCGTACCAGCAAATGAAGACACGTATCTGCCAGTATGCAAATCCCAATCTACCGATAATAATGACTACGACGCGTGGACTACTTCTTATTGAACTAATTTGACAGTGGTTAGCGAACCGCCAAAACGCGGCTTCAGCTTTTCTAGTTATATTTTGCAAAGCCCTTACGACTATCTACTAGTATATGCATATATATTTGTATAATACAACAACCGTAACTACAATGCCATCATCGTGTGTGTGTTGGCATCCTCCTCCTCATTGTCCTCATCATTCGTACTAGTCGACGACGACGATGTCGTCTCTTTCGTATGTGTACCACCCAATTTATATGCATATATAATTATATGCCAACATAACTTAGAACGAACGCAATTTCATTTCATAACTGTCAGAAATAATTGCAAACTTAATGATGTACTCCACCTAAATATTACTAAAATGTGTTTTGTGCTGCGACTTTAATTCTTCTTTCATTTTATTATGTTATTAAAGGACAGATTATTAATGGATACCATTCTACCTCGTTACATCCCATTCGCAACTATTACAACTGTATTTAGTGAAAAGGAAATTTTTCGAATTTTATACGAAAAATATCCCGCCAATTTATAACATTTAAGAATTCCACCTGGAGGGCATTTTGAAGTTAAACTGCAAAAATTTACCGAGAGTGGTTAAATTCTTTAAATACGTGTATTTACAGTTTTTTCACCCCAGCATACATCAAACACGTTTTTTTTGTATCTTTTTAATTGCTGTAAATTCAAAAACATCAATCTATTTTTGTAAAAAATCTTATTGTCGTCGTTCCGAAATTATAATGGCGACTAGCCGCCACTGGATTTTGAAAAAGAAAAGAGCCTTTACACTTCACATCATCACTAACAAATTCTAATTGGACAGTGGTTTGGATTCGGTTTGCTTTTTGTTTTAGAACCGTCTCATTATGCCGCTTTTATCGTTTACCACAGATGTATCGGTTACCGTCATTGTCATTTTGCATCATCCATACTTCCCTAACAACAGACTCCACTCTCTCCATGCACATACACACAAATACTAACATACGTGTAGCCATATATATATACACACACACACATACATACTCGTAAATACCTAAATTGTATTCAGCAATATTCCCTTACACTACATTAGTGTAATTTGTACACCAGTATGCACACAAAATAATCGTAATAGTACCTACTCGTAAATTAATTCTTCTGTATTTTGCGCACCTAACATTGTGTATTAGGACGACTAGTATTTTTATTAATATATTTGTTTTAATACTCGTATAATTGGAGAGAAATTAGAGTGTGTTTGTTTCATAACAAAACAAAATCCAATAAAAAGCAAATAAAACAAGATTTATTATTAGACGTTATACAGTTTTCATTTAATCTGGCTGATTAAAGCTTGAGAATTCAATCTAAAAGAAACGAAATTGGCGATCAATAAACTGACACAAAAGTTATTGATGTTGTTGCTAGAATAATTCATAAAGATCCAATATAAACGCGTTATTATTTTTCAATCAGTATAAAAACGAACATAGACTGTAGAAAAGCGAGTTAGTGGATATGAAAATGCGATTTGATTGATTGGCAGACGTGCTTGGACTGAAGGGACCTCAACCAAACCGACATCGTTGCCATTCCATCAAACCAAATAAGATTTACCTTTTAGACTTTACTATACCCTCACATTCACACATGATAAAAGTTTTTTTATTATAAAGGAACATTTTTTTTGGTTTTTTTTTTTTGATCATTCGATAATATTTTACGTTTTCGAATATAAAAATATAAAATGTAATAAAGTTGGTAATTATATAAAGAAAATTAAGACCTCAGAAAAAAATTGTTTTCAGTATATAAGTAGCCATAAATTTGTGGTTATCTGAAAAAAATGCAAATAAAATAAAAGTTTACTGCATATTAAATACATCACGTAAAGTTTTTATTATAGTACAATAGGAATTAATACTTATGTGTCGGATCGATATGACTAATAACGGTCTTGAATTATGGAGAAGGCTTGTAGGCAGGCCATGAGAACTGCCGTATGTTTTCAAAAACCGTATACATGCAACATTTTCAACCACCAATAAGACAATATTTAAAATATTTTTGTATTTAATACCAAAATTAATTCAATAAAAACTAATCATTTTCTTACAACCATATAAAATATAGTAATATCGTCATTTTCTGGTTTATACAATAAAATTGATGTACAACAATAAATTTCGTATAAAATTTTATATCTTATGATTTGTTTATCTAATTGATTTTATTACAGTATTATTCTTTGTTGTTTTATTATGGCATAATTATTTCGTTTCAAGAAAAACGGATTCGTATAATGTTGTTTAAGATAATTACCATCATATATGTATGTGTAAAGTTTAATTGAAACGAAGTGTGTAACTTTAGACTGGATTCTTGCAACTATAGTGGGTATATATCTAAATAAATTTGTTTTATAGCAAATGTTATTTAAAATTATTTTATTACTGTTATATATTCAGATGCATGTACACTAATGTGTTCTTATTATTATACACAAAAATGTATATTAACTTATAGAAGAAAAAAATATATTCATACAATATTTATATTTATGATAATTGAATAATCACATCAAGTTTAAGATACATATAAAATAAATACATAACATTAAAATTTTATGATATGTCATAATCTAAAAGAAAATATTACGTGTAAAAGAATTATAAATTATTTAATGTACGTTCAATCTAGAATTGTTACCACTTAATTTAACTAATTTACATAATGCACCGTTTCATTCAACTTTATTTCATATATTTTATTGATTGAATCTGTATATTACAATGTAAAATCGCACCGTATATGAAATAATTCCAATCATAACAAGTCACCATTCGCAATTATGTCGACAATTGCAATTTAGATAACCGATACAACCTGCTGTGTAAGAAATGTGTTAATTATTGGACTGGTATAGTTTGTAATGAGTTCACCATTTAACCATAGTTACAAATAATGAAATTTAATCCATTGGTTCATTGTAGTTTGAATGTTTGACAAATGTTAAATGATGTAATTAACTTACCTCATAATGCTGGAAGCTTCTTCTTCGCTAGTAGCTACATCTTAAGCAAAATTTCTAATTGAAGATGAACTAAATTGGAAGAGTTTGTCCGAACTGAAAATCTTCAATCACCATTAATAATAAATGTTGAATAGTTTATGAGTTAATTTATTTATACATATCATTACTGCATCACCTCAGGTAAGGTTTTATTAGGGATTAGTTAAAATTCCATTTAGGAATAAATTTAAAATACGACCCTCATAAAATAATGATTACATACACGATGATATATTTATTTAAAAAGTCCTTTATAAATGTGATTACATTTTAATATTGAATGATGTTGGAGATGGATGTAAAGGCAAGTTTATATGGCAGTATTAGAATGAAGAAAACGATGGGTTGAGAGAGGTAAGTAAAGTACCTATATAGTAATGAGAGTGGCGAACTACCACATGCATGCTTGATTTAACGATTTCAAACTTCTTTTATTTCTTTAGTTGTCATCACGTGGTTTTACTGACTTTTTTTAAGTCAACAAAAAAGAAAGCAGAAGGAAAATTCCTCTTTATTTGGAAATTTATCTCATATTACAAATTGTAGACGTAAAAAAAGGATAAGAGAAAGCTCTTAATCTGATTTATTCATAATCCTCAATTACCTTAATTCTTTTGTAAGAAAAAAAGGAAAAGTGTAAAGAGTAATTATTGTAAAACGATTTCAAGTCAACTTCTGGCATTCGTTCAATTTAACCTCTTAGCTTGGTTAGGATTTTAGGGAGATTACAACGGGTCGGATCGATTTTATTAGCTAATAGTGAGCATGCTTACACTTATGTAATGACATTTGTACAGCCCGTAATTCCATTACCTGAATTGTAAATCTGCCCTCCGCTGATGTCTCTCTAATGAATTAAGGTCTATAATTTAGTTTATCTATTATTGTCTGAACAATTAAACAATTTTGTTGCATTATTGCAACAGTATATTATCCAACTATTAATTTAAAACTTATCTAACATAATTAATTATAAAGAGCTTGAACGTATAATAAATAAGTATTCAATTAGCAGTATATTACAAACTTTTTTCTTTTTCACTGTATTATATACTATAATAAATAAATAGTTTTAAATGTCAAATAGTTTTATTATAAATAGTAACATAATTAGTGTATTGATACAACATTTCCATATATTTTAAATATAAATAAATAAAAACGAAACAAGAAAAGATATGATATTATAATGGAAAATGACCGAATGCATGCATTACATGAACATTTGTTGAATTCCCAGTAGTTATACTTTCTATTTTCCTTAGCATGCTGGTCATCATGTGCATGGATGGTCAGCAGACTCCCTCGTTACACTGAGAGAAATGTATAGTTATGATTATAAAAAAAATAGTTAATACAATCATAATTTTTGGTACGTATTGTGACAACCATCCTCATTTTTAACCGTACTATTTTAATATTGTTAAAAAGTATTGCAATTTTAACAAAACAGTTTTACTTGCAGTAACTATATTGATATATTACTAGATAATATATTGTATATTGAACACTACTAAAAGCATACTAGTAGCATCGTACTGTTTACCATAAAATATAGTTACTCTCAACCATATTTTTTGGTCAAAATTGCTTTATGGATATGGTTGGGAATACAGGAACAGGGAACCTATTCTTAGAACTTACTTAAGATGAAGATGAGAAAAATTTCAATTGAAAATTAACAATTTTAATTATTCTGAATTATTAGTTTTATGTAAAAAAACGATCTTAGTCCCAATTTTCAATTGACATCTGTTCATCACACATTATAACGCAGTTTTCAGAATAAATCCCGCAATAAAAATGAAACACCTGAAACATACGAAAAAATAAAAAACATTTTTATTATTAGGTAATTTCTTATAACAATTTTAACGAAATATATATTTTCGAAAAATCAAATTTTCACATATTTATTTACACCACATTTAGACAATTATCACTTTGACAAATTAAATTGGAGACACTATAGTAACAAGTAAGAAAGTTAAACAAATAAACACGCAGTAACCTGTCCAAGTGTCCAGTACGGTCTACAATTAAAATGTTGTGTCTAGTACGATACATTTAGTTAAAATAACCAATTGACTAGTAAATATAACAATCAAAATTAGTTAGAAGTTACTGTTACTATATTCGAAATGTCTATAACAAATTATTTTGTTAATATGACTAAATGGATAGTAAAATTCACAATATTGCTTGCTACTAAAACCTTATAGTTAACTTAATTTAACTGAGTAGTTAATTTTTACAATATTTATTTTTAAAGTAACTATAAATTTTTTACAATATAATTTTAACAATACATT
>SSSI01005932.1:0-29074 GCA_004796505.1 Oryzaephilus surinamensis
GGCACAAAAACTGTATAAATTCGTGCTTCGGGCATATAATAAATTACATTTTATATAATATAATATATTTCATTCCTTCCTCACAAAACTGGATCCCGTTGACTAAAATTTTTTATAAAGCATTTTTAAGAATAAAAACCTATAAATCTATATAAGGAAGAATTTCGTTTTCTTATAGTTTGTTGTGATAAGTTTTAAAATTCCATCAAGAAAGTAAAATGAACATGCTTTTTGATTTATTTTAATTTAATTCAGTTAAAATATATTTAGATTTGTCTCGGAAGAGCTTTCGCCACAAACAAACATTTTGTTTATAATTCTAATAATACCATGAGACAATTTTTTCGAAAAACTAGTTCTAGGTATTTCGGAAACATAATTATTTCTAGTAATTTGTGTCGCAGTCTGTTTAAATTTAAAATGCATTGAAAAATACTTCCTTTTTGTTATAAATAGTAAAAAATAGTATAAAACGAGTACATTTTTAAACAATTATCTGCTAATGACATTTTTTTCATATGCATAATAATTATTTTACATGTACTTGTAACAATTATATTTATTTGTTTATAAACACGTTTTACAAATTCTATCGTAAATCTATCGTATAAATAATTAAGAGCTTAATAGTCGATTTTTAAATAATTAAATTCTTCAATTTGTTATTTATATATCTAATCTTTGTTTTGCTGAAACAACTTAAAAAAAGTGCAACTAATTTTCAGTATATTTAAATTTTGTTTATAAAAATATAAAGAATTATTTTCTAATTATTACAAGTGGCTTATTTTTAATTATCCAAATGTTATCTCAAACAATCTAACCGATTCCGACAAACACTTATTTTCTTTATCAGGATCAGTTGGTGTCACAAAAGCTGCTGGACAATATTTTCCGAATAATTCAGGCGTTGATTTACATGCTACATCCACATTTTCATCATTTTGCACCTTATTCTCAGTTGGACAAAGTTTTATGAGGTCAGCTTGACATGAAACTGCATTGCAGTTAGCTACATCTCCAATAGGAACAACCTAAAACGGTTTTACGATCTTCAAAATAACACTTTGTTACACAATGTATTAATTTCAGTTACTTTTACAACCATATTGAAACCATCAACTAACGATACGTCATAGTAATCGTAATCGAATATTCCAAAACCGAATTCAACCAAGGTGGCAGGATTATTGCAGGTCTTATTCTGGCATTCTGGCAGATTGGCCAAAAAGCGTCCATTGAAGTCGTCCTCGACTTCGATTAGCGCCTTAATTGATAGATGATTTACGATTGTTTATAAAATTTGTGGTTGGTTTACTTACAGGTTTGCCAGCTTCCACTAAAGCGCCTTCCAAGTTTGCTCCATTCTTGTTATTTATCCCAGTAAGATATATGGAATCGTAATACATGTTTCGGATTCTTATTTCCTTTCCATATATACCAGAAATGGTTAAAAATAGAAATATAACACAAGCTTTAAGGAACATTTTCAATGGTATTGCAAACAATGATTCGCAGAGAGAAATATATATGTTTGTATCTTACGTCACATGTAAAATATATCTGAAAAGACTGAGATTTGTTTGTGAGAATAGTTTTACCTATACCTATTATAGATAAACTTATCAATTAGGACGAGAATAAGGACGTAATTCAGCTATCAGAACAGACTACAGTTTATTTATTTAACAGAGGACTAAAATATGGCGGGAGTATTTCAAATTTTGAAAAATTGTCGATTGTTATTGGTGCTTAAATAGTTTTTGCTTTCAATACCAATCAGATGCCGTATTTTTCCTGTTTTTCCGAATACTACCGATGGATTTGGTCAAGTTCAGAGCGAATATCGTATAATTTATCTGTAATAATGAGCCCAACGAACTATAGACTTTAAATTATGAATTATGATTTATATTTAATTATGAAATTATGCAAAAATAACAATAACTAGTTTCTAGTTACCTAGTTTCAAACAGTATATGTAACTATTATCGTAATTAAATATATTTGAGTAAATTTCGTGTCCTTTGTTAAGTTTTATGGTGCCAATTACGAATTTAATTTACACTAATGTATGAAAAACTATGTCACATTTTCCTCGATTAATTTTAATAGAAATAATTTTAATTAGAAATTTGAGTTTCTTTGACATTATCTTTGCAATTCTAAACCAAATATATCGACTAGAGGAAAAATTCATGGAAAAATTATTGTATTTGTTACCGTCAATAAACATGACAATATATTTTCAAGTTTTATTCGTTTGTTGAAGTTCTACTTTAATATTTGATTTACTTATATGTTTCATACTTATTGTATTTGTATTTAAAGTATACAATAAAAGTGTTTTTTTTTTCATTGCAACAAAATAAATAAATATTTAAATGCAAATGTAAAATATAAATAACCTTAATTGAATCAATAAATATGTATTTTTAAACATTTTGCATAATTATTGAATTTATGTATCGATTAATTATAATATAAAAATATGTTACCTTTGATAATTAAATAGGTACAAACGTTAAAAAATAAATCATTACAATATTATTTCATTCTTTTCACGATTTTCGATCAAAACACCGCCAAAAACCTGATTTACGAGAATAGATTTTACAATATCCTTGCCTATCTTGTTTTAGTATAATATATTATGTAATATTGTTTTTGATACGCCTATTGTAATATTTCGTACTTCAATTATTAATAAAAAATATTAATAATAATATTCAATTGTATTGTATATAAAATTAGATAGAATATGTCTATAGAAAAAACTTGACACCATCAATGCCAATTTTTTAATTACAAACATGAAACACGAAATATAGTGTTTAAATTGTTTATATTACATATTAGTTAAACATGTGTGAAAGTGAATGCTTAAGAAAACATTGAAATTGTCGAAATTTATAATGAATACTTAAATAATTAAATGATTAGGTCATAATTATACGTTTATTTCCTGCTTATTATGAACGTTATGTTTTCGTTTCGTTTGTTTACCTTTATTATGTTATTTACCCTGAATTTTATAAATGCCCTTGTTGTACATAAAAGTTTTAATTTGTACACAAATATATATTAACCTTTTTATAATAATGTCAGTGCAATGAGTCATATTATAACAACATTAACAACAATAATACTTTAATTTCCGTATAAGTGTGTCGAGTTTAATATCTAGAAAAGGATTTTTCGAAAGATAAACAAAATTTGTTACAATGTAACCAATATTTATAATATTTTATATAAACATAATTATTACAGGTCAAGTGTAATACTTTTGGATAATCTCATCAAAATAAAATTTATAAATTTTCACATATCTTAATCATAAAACCATTTTAATATTAAAATATTATCGACTTATTTACTTAATATTGTAAGTAGTTAAATAAAAAGCGTTTCGAGGAAATTATTGCGTTTGTCTATTTAAAAAATCAAATTAATAATTTAACACTTTCGCCAATTATTTTTTTCGTAATCATTTTTGCATATCGTTAGTATTTGGTGATAAGATAAATCGCAAATCTACCTGTAAAAACATATAATTATTTTGTGAAAATTCAAAAAATTGTACAATTTTCTAACTTATCATAATAATATATACTTACGCTTAATGAAATATTATAATTCTATGAAATAATTAGTATGTACTAGTAATTTTATTTATCATGAGTTCATTAGCGTTTTTTTTTTGCTAACTTAAATTGCTTCAATTTAGAAACTCATATTTTAAAACATCATATACCTAAGTAGGAAACTAAGTTCAACTGAAAACCCTTTTAAATTTATTTCAAAATTGAAATATTAAACGCAATTTGTATCAAATGTAACCCACATTCTAGAATAAAGTAAAATATATGGACTATTTAAATGTATGTATATTCATTATTATTTTATACATTAATAAAATGGACAATAAAAAACCACCAGTAGTCATATAATAGTAATTTAAATGTTTTTTTATAAATTTTACTACTTTTGTTGTAGGTCATATAGATTGAAAATGTTTTTATGTAATTTTATGTGCAAGTGCAGTTCCGTATCATAAATATAACGAGTATTACAATATGCGCATATTTTTAATTTTAAGTTCTATTTCAGTTTTATTACAATGCATTTTTTAGGTTTCTACCTGTAAATGTAAATATATATTTATAAATAATATATATTAGTATTAAATTTCCTTTAAATACATATGAAAATTATTTTTATTTTATGTACCTATTTTATTATTTTTATTTAATTGTTTGTTTGTATGATACTTTATAATACAAATTGAGGAAATGCATTTGCATGTCATTTCGGACAAATTCTAAAAACAGAACATAAAAATCTCGATAAAAACTTTACATTTCTCATTTTGAACTGCAGTAAACCATGTTTTCTTCTTTGTCAAGTGTATAATAATAATTTTCAAGTGTTATTATTTTGTTTATTTATAAATATATGTATATTCATATACATATATATATATAATATATGTATGTATTATAATATAAAATTATTTTTTAGCACGTAAACTTTTTACGATTTTGTTTACTTAAAACAAAACTGAAATCAACAGTATTAAATTCATAATTGGTCACTATTTATTCATAAATATGTTGCAAATGTTGCTAATTTATTTCCATTTTATTTAGTAAATTTATGGTAAATTGTAAATTTATTCACGCATATTATTTGCATCTAGATTGAAATGAATAAACACGAAATTTGCATCTTTTGTATTCGTTTTTGGTTCTATATAAGTTCATATTACAAATCATATTACGATCATTTGCCTGAAAAATGATCGAGTAATAGTATACGATGCTTTTAATAATAAAATTAATTTTTTTTTTTTATTTTTTTTTTTATTTACATAATACCTAATTTTTATTAAACATTTTAAGAATGAAATGAAAAATGTAGAAACACTTTAGCAATAACTTTCTATTTTGGCATATTCCGATATTCATTCAATAGACCCATTCGAAAAATTTAAAGAGGAGTGTTTTATATCTCTTAAATTTTGTGCTTATATGTGTCATTTTCGAAAAAAGGCCGCATAACGCCATATAAGTAAAACCAATAACCGTTCAATTATTTGTATTATAATAAATAATCGATATTTGTATTACAAAGTTTATAATGTTTAAAGAAATTTGATTCAAATTTAGCGTGAATAATCTTTGACTAATTCATTTGTTTATTCCAAATTTAGTAGAAAAATCTTAAATAGTTTCTAGAATATCAACAACAATTACGCAAAATACAAATAATTCATAGTAGATTTTAGTTTTTATTTACACAACAGACAACACGTAGTTTTAAACAAGAAATTTCAAGATACGTAAGAAACTCGATCGTTTTTAAATTTTCTATCAAATAAGTCTATTGAACTCTATTCAACGATTATCTAAATGAAACAAAATTGAAATTTTCTGAAGTGTGTTTCCACATTTTTTTTCATTTTAGACAGTTTTTAAAATTAAACTAGAAATCACTCTTGAAATATTCTAGAGCATCTGTATGTATTCAAATACATATTTAACAAAAAAATAATATTTATTTATAAAAAGTTGATTTAAATGTGGTCGATATAACGGCTTTATCAATTTAACAAACATTTATACTAGATGAATATTTTATTGTTCAATGATTACATTGTTAACACTAAAAATTGACATTGTATTAATGAATAAATGTTGATTTTCACATTCCTGAACCTGAAAGTATAATTAGAAAGCATATTGCTGATATGTTTTTATGGTGTTTCAGAGCTTTTTTCAGTGGTACTCGTAATTAAACCATAACAACTATCAACAATTAAAATAATTCATTTGAGAAAAAACTAACTTTAGAAATGAGCATAATAATTTTATTATAGTAATAGGCTTTTAACTATCATATACTGTAATAAATTATTGAATTCCATTTATTATCTCTGCAATGCACTTGTTTATTAAAAAAAACATTAAACTGTGAAATATTATTGTTAAATCGTTTACTGTTGTTATATATTTAGAATAACAAACACACCTGCAAATGTATTTATGTGTTAAGCACATTTTATAGATAATATTTTATAAAAATATTATAATAATGTTATATTTATAAGTATATTTCATAAGATCAGTAGTGTCTTTTACTTTTGCGATATCGAGAGTCGATCGAATAAGTAAAAAACGATAAAATTATTATAAAGTAAACATTGCATAAAATTCTATTATAATGCCTATCAAAATCAAATAAAATGAAATCCAGAACACTCAAAAGTCTCAGATAAAAAATACAAAATAGGAACACTTATAAAAGTATGTGCATAATACATATTTCCCAGTTTTTTTTTGTTATGGAAAAATGAAAGCAGTTTCTTGGAAAATCATTATTACAATGCCTATTAAATTTTTCCTACGTAATTTAACCAAATAAACAAAATTATGTTTATTATATGTTGATAATTTAATTAAATGTGATTAATTCACCTGAAATGAATTACGAGTTTGCATGGTAAATAAATAATTAATTAATAAAACAGCACGTATAGAGAAAATTAATTGTTATAACATACCTATTTATGGCAAATCCATTTTGACACATTTATTATCAAGGGAAATAAATAAAAACTCAATTTGAATGTGTGTAAATTATTTTTACAATTTATAAACTACATAAATATGGATTTAATGAATGCAACAAAATGTATGTAATAAATACGCACTTTTTTTAATTTTTGCAATTATTTAATCAATGGAAAAGGTGACTTCAAAAAATAAACTTATTTTTATTCCACTGAATTCTAATTAAATTGTCAACAAAAGTTAATTAACAATCATGGATTGATGTAACATTTTAACACTTTAAATTAATTAGGTACATTTAAAAAATTTCGTTGACAACATAATAATCAAGATACACTTTAAGACTATGAGCTTTTTCATAAAAATTTCATTACTTGTTGCAAGTCATTCGTAAATTTTAATAAAAAATTATTAAGCAAGCATGATAAGCATTATTTCAAAAAGATTTCACCCCATCCATCCCTATCTAACAATATTCAATTCATATATACTTGAACTGAAATATGAATAACCAGCTAAAATGTGCAATTCAATCGAGCTTTCTTTCAGTAAAGTTCGCTTTGTTGTAGGAGTATTTATATAAGATGAATAATCATTAATCACAATATAATTTGTATCATCATTCCATTATTATAATAATCGAAAAATAAAGTTGAAGGGTGAATTCTGAAACGATGTTTTGTAACAAACACTCAAGATTTTGATTTATTTTTCAATAAAGCTCACTTTAAATTATTCTAAACATAACAATTTATATGTTATTGTACGAGTATTATATCGATTTGATTCAATTTTACGTAATTGCTTATAATATTGTTTATACCACGCCTATGTACGTGAAATCGTGATTTTTATAGTTGATAACAATTTTGTGCATTTTTTGTTTAGGCCGTTGTTCAATAAATCAATATATAAAATATTACTGAAGAGGGTTTGTGAAATATATAATTTAATTTTCCCATAAACTCGTTTACGAAATATTTTCAGCTGAATAACTCTTTACAAATGTTAAAATGAAATGCATTTGTACAGTTTCTGAGCTGACGAAATAAACACAATTGCACCATTTTTGTTACAGATTGGATTGAGTAATTTACTTCACATTGAAAGAGGTGGAGTGAAAATAGATAAATGTCCACAAATTTGTTATGTTGAAACGATCAATTGGAGTATGATTGGCACTGGACTAGATTATCACGATATTGCTCATCTAACTTGTCCATGTTCGCCAAAATGCAAAGGTATTTAGAATTTGTGTGTGATGATTTTGCTTTAGAATATTGTTCAATAAAAGTTTTATCGACAATTTTTAAACGACTGTGAAGCGAATACTGTTGCGGTAGTGGATTTTATTTTACTTTAGCAGTAAAATGAGAACACCGCAAAGTGTTTCATAAAATGGATCGCAAAATGCAAGAGATTGCTTGTAAAGACTTTATACCTGTCTTTAATCAAATTTTTAATAAAACTATTGTAGATTTAATCAAAAACAGCCATCGGTGGTAAATTCCTAATAAAACAACGTACAAAATTAGGAATTATACTGTGTTTCGATAAATAACTGACATGCAATTTAAACGCAGTTTAAAATACATGCCAAATGCATGTACATATTACACAATAACAAAATGAGCCTGTTTAAGCTTTAGTTACTTAATTAAGATATTAATTTAATATCGTATACAGGAGCGTATAGACTTAATTAGATTAATATATGGTGCTATTGATTTTGTAGGATATTGCTGGAACTATGAGACTTGTCAAAAACCGAATACAAATAAGTGCCATCATCAGTGTCTTGGTTGTTCTGTATTTAACTCTTCAAGTCATTGCTGGGCGTGTAAAAATTTCGACAATAATGGAACATGTGTCGATCAATGCCCATCAGATAAGTAAGTGAAATTGATGTTGACGATAATACTTTATGCATCAAACAATCTATAACTTTTGCATTGATTGTTTAAATATAGATTTTAAACACAATTATCCTTATAGAGAACATGGATTATGACAGATAGACATCTCACCTGGATATGCAATAACATGCAAATTTAATGTTTAGATATTATGGGACCAATTTCGGCTTTTTCCAGTCGGTTTATTAATTAAATCATTTGAAAAATCATTTAATTTTAGAAACATTTCTGAAACAGTATATTGTGAGTGCACATGTGCTATTTAATTTACATTTATGTAAATTTCATTGAACATATAGTGAAAGGAAATTAAATGCACGTGCCTAAAATTTTCGCTATTAATAATTCTGATTAATAATTGGCATTTTATTGTTTCTTTGAAAAACATTTCATTTCAGATACATAATACGTGATGCTATGAAGTGTGTTACCAAAGAAGAATGCAGTAGCGGCATGTTTAATGGTACTTGGTGGATATTTGGTAATGAATGTCTGAAATCCTGCCCAGCTAAATACGAACAAATTGATTCAGTTAAAGGCGGTTGTCGTAGATGCAAAAACGATTTTTGTCCGAAAGATTGTCTAGGCCTTACAATAGAAACATTGGCCCATTTACAACAAATGAGTGGGTGTACGACAATAAATGGCTCTCTTTATATTAAAATAACTAAATCAATCCCATATTATGAACTGGAAGAGAATTTAGGTTCAATACACATTATTACAGGTAGTTTAAGAATACAACGTGTAAAAATAATATCGTCATTATCATTTCTAAAGAATCTTCGATATATTAATGGCACTAATTTAATTTACAACAAATATGCTTTATTCGTTTCGGAAAATCCAAACTTACAAAAATTATGGGACTACAATAATATTGATAATTTTTCATTAAAAATACTCAATGGTACAATCGGGTTTCATTATAATTCTCAATTATGTTTAAATGAAATTCTAAAACTAGTTAATTTAACTGGTTTAACCGATTATAATGTAACTGATATTTCTTTAACTTCGAATGGTGATAAATCCACTTGCAATCTAATTGATTTAAAAGTCCATTTAACAAACATTAATTCTACCAATGTAACGATGACATGGAATGAAATTAGTTTAGAGCACAATGAATCATATATTGGCTACATAATTTATTACACAGAGGACGCATCCGGAAATGCAACGGGCTTTGATAGCCAAGATGTGTGCGAGACTCGTGGCTGGCGAAGTGTCTACGTATCCAACAACACAGCCATGCTACTGAAACTGAAACCGTTCACACAGTACGCCTATTACATAAAAATGTATTCTTCATCGGTAAGTGGTGGACAAACAAGTATAATGTATTTTCGGACTTTGCCCAGCGACCCGCAAGAAGTTCGTGAAGCTTGGGCCATTGCCCTAAACGACTATAGTATTAAATTGGAATGGAAACCGCCGAAAATTCAAAACGGTGTGCTTTCGCACTACAAAATATCGTATTATGTGGAAAAGGACATGGTGAGCTTTTACGACAATCGCGACTACTGTTTGTACCCGTTTACGGAACATGTAAAAACTGTTAACGAAAACCAAATTTCTAGCGAAACACAATCTGAAAATAAATGTCAGTGTGAAAAAGATGATAACGTACGGAACGAGCATCAGTTTTTCATTGACGGTAGCCATAAAATATGCTATATTTTCGATTGTCATGAATTTGAATATGGAACTGAATCATCTGATAGTAGCAGTAGTACTGCAATGATTGAAGTAAATAAAAGAAATTCAGTGAAAAAGGCGAAAAATAAAGATATCAGTGTAGTGAATAATAAATATACTGAACTGTATACAAAGAATCCGAATTTAACTAGTTTTATTATAAGCGACTTGCCATATTTTACAATGCACATATTTTTTATAGAGGCATGTAACAAAGATGTTAAAGAATGCAGTGGTAAAGTGCAAGCATTTAACCGTACACTGAAGAAACTGAACGCCGACGACATTCCAAATGATTTTAATGTTAAAGTAGATGATACCTCAGTGTACATTAAATGGTCCGAACCGAAACATCCGAATGGTGCAATCCTCTCCTACAATATATATCAAACAAAACTGGACGAACAACATTATAAACCAGTTATTAAATGTATAACACGATTACAACATGAAAAATCGCATTACACATATACGATTATAAACATCCAACCTGGCCAGTATTCAATCCGTCTGCGGGCGATTTCCGTTGCCGGTGAGGGCCGTTACACTAAACCATTGCAATTTACAATAGCCGCCCCCATTAATCATGGTGTTTGGATAGCGATAATTGTGATTGTGTTCTTGATTACGTTTGCATTGGTTGCATTCTATTTTTGGAATAGAAGAAAACGCACCTTCCAAAATATCCAATTAATAGCAAGCGTAAATCCGGAATATGTTTCTGCAGTTTATGTGGACGATGCGTGGGAAATTCAAAGGGACGACATTGAACTGCATAATGAATTAGGACATGGTATGTTTGGTAAAGTTTATAGTGGAGTAATTAAATCACGTAATCAATTATGTGCGGTGAAAACGGTGAATGAGGGTGCCAGTTTAAACTATTGTGTTGAATTCCTTAATGAGGCGTTGGTGATGCAGTCGGTCAGTAATGCACACCATGTAGTTAAACTGTTGGGGGTGGTGTCTCGTGGCCATCCACCTCTTGTGGCGATGGAATTAATGATGCGCGGCGATTTAAAATCGTATTTGCGTAGGTGTCGTGAATCGTCATCGCAGAATATCACATCGAACGAAGTGTACCGTATGGCCATCGAAATAGCGGATGGAATGGCTTATTTGGCGGCCAAGAAGTTCGTGCATCGCGATTTGGCCGCCAGGAACTGCATGGTGGCCCATGATCGTACAGTGAAAATCGGTGATTTTGGTATGACGCGCGACATTTACGTGACCGATTATTACCGGAAAGAGACAAGAGGTTTGATGCCAGTTAGGTGGATGGCACCGGAAAGTCTTGCGGATGGTGTGTTTACATCACAATCGGATATATGGAGTTACGGTATCGTGTTATGGGAAATATCTACGTTGGCAGAACAGCCCTATCAAGGTTTAGCTAATGAACAAGTGTTGGAATTTGTTATATCTAGAGGAAAATTGAAACGGCCACCAGATTGTACGGATTTAACATTCGAAATTATGGATGAATGTTGGCATTGGCGTCCAAAGGATCGGCCCACGTTCGGTGATATTGTTGAAAAGTTAGAATCGCATGTGGGTCAAGATTTTAAAATTGTTTCCTATTATTTTAATCGTCACGGTCATGAGTATTTGAATACAAGTAATCGATCGTATTTTTAATATTTGTGTTTTTTTTTATATAAAAAAATATTTAACCGTCCAATTAGATATATATATTTTTGTTAAATTTATGTATTTATTTTCCAAAGAGAATTTATTACCTATACTTACAAGTTTTACACCAAAGCCCTTTGTGGAGTGCAATTAGGAAATCTTGTCAATAAACCAATTTCTCTTGAATAGTGTTAATTAACAGCTATAGAATTTTGTTGTTGCTGTCACAGTTTCTTTTAAACCCGTTAATATATTATATAAGTATTCATATTTTTCTGTTTTTGCTATAAAATAAATTGTTGAAACAGCATATAAATACAACAATAAATTTGTGGAACATTTTGTGTTTGAATAATTATTTGTGTATCACAAATTCGTAATAAACGCTTAAAATAGACTTGCGTTTTTGCATTTTTTTTATATATACATGTCGTAGTACACAACAACAGTGACAATAAAATTCTATTAAGAATTGTTTACAGTTTATTTACTGAAAATGTGATATATGAAATGGTATAGTCATTTAGTTTTATATTTTTATTTTGTATTTTTTCATTTATTATAAGTTATATGTTTTACCATAAAATGTGTGATTATGAATATTTAAATGAACTGATTAGAAAAAAGAGTTTTTATAATATATGCATGGGGCCAATTATGTATTTTTACATTTTTCAAAATTATCGCACACGCAAATTCATTGTAGTTGTATTTAAGCTCAAAAGGAATATAATAATGACAAAAAAAGCTCAATTTTAGATACAGATATATTTATATAACAATAAAGCTGGAGTAAATAAAAAACAACATGCGTACCTGAAATGAATTTTGAAAACAGAAATTATAGTATGTAAATTTTCAGGTCGGGTATGAGAATTTAATTAAAGTAGAACTCTAGTTGTCAATTTGGAAAATATAAAATAAACTTTATTATTGTCATATCAGATGTGGTCTTTGTGGCCGTTTTAAAAGATAGTCAACTCAAAATAATTTATAATAAATAATTATTTATAAAACAGTGATGACAGCATATTATCTATGTATATTGTATATGTGAACGATTATTATAAAAAAACAATTGTATTTCCACAACTGTATCTTATATATTAAATAATGGTTAAAAAAGATTAAAATACAAGATTAATTTATACAAAAATAATATTTGTTTAGATAATTTTCTAACGAATACAAATAGACTGACTAGTTGAATAATCTTTTTTGACTGTTCCTTGCCAAATAAATCGAATAATGAGATGGTGTTTCCTAATTTTTAAAAATAAATTAAAATTTATATTTTATGTACAAAATAAATGATGTATTTTATAATAAATTTTACGAATTTTTAATCAAACACATCCTGAAAAAATATACATATAAAAGTAAAATATATTACAGATGTTGCATTTACAATAAAAAAAATGTTTATTTACCCTTTTTATTTTATTTGGCTGACTTGTTGGATAGGATTTTATGAAGAAAGTTGACGTTGTATTTAAAAATGCATCATCATCATTTGGTGAGTTCCATTGAACATTGTCATCAAAAAATTGTTTTGGTTTCAATGGACTTGATGTTCTCCATGTAAGTATGAATCCTAGTTACGACAATTTTTAATTAAATTACATATCACGTTACATGGAATATGTATTTATAAACCTGTTAGAAGACCGGCAACGATAGCCAATGCTAATGTTACAACTAATGCAATAATCTGGTAGAGTGCTTGTTGCCCAGAAGTTCTGTTTTCGCCAATACTTGGTAAATATAATGATGTTGCCCTTGCAGGATATATATTGTGCATCGTTTCATTATTATATATTGATTCGGTGGCAAGACTTGCCATTATAGCACCTACGATGCCCGCAAATACACCTGGCATACCATGTAAATTGTGAACACCGCATGTATCCGGTATACCGAATGTGTTATTTAATAATGGCTGGAAAAATTTCAAAATAAAATTATATATAATAATGTCCTCGACTCTGTTCATACGGTTTCAATTTAACAATTTACGATTAATTGGTAATTCTAGCCTTCCAAGCAATTTTAGAAAATCATTACACTTTGGTGCATTCACTGGTTTGGTTTTATTTTTATTTCTCCTAGGTAAAATAAATGTTTATAAATGTTGACACACGTGTGGCGAAATGGAAGTAATATTTTTCTATAAAACAATCTTTGATTTACCATCAAGTAAATAACTACAATTTATCAATCTATTTCAAGCAAAAATTGACAGAATTGGTTTTTTTTATGAAAACTTAGTTTGAACTTTATGCGCTTATTGAAAAGTTCCATCTTATATTAGATACTAAAAGATTAATTTTAATTTTACACAAATAATTATTTGTAGTTTACGAAACATAAGTTATAACTTGTTACTTGTAAAAGTTGTAAAAAGGCGTAGGTATGAATTCAAAACAAAAATAAATGAAGCATTATGTACTTAATTTTAAACTTTTATTACAATATTCATAAAATAAAATTTATAACTTGTATAAGTGTGTTTTGCTTGAAAAGCAACAACACTTGTTATTTTATTATTTATGTGTATATTTTAATTATGTTAATTTCATTGTGAATAGTTAGTTATGCAATTCAAAGTGATGAATAAAATTATAAAATAAAATAAAAAATATATAGAAGTACTGTAGACACAAGCAGAATCGTTTATTAAATATTTATACTGTTAGACTGCATATTGGACTATAAAATAATAAAACTGCAATTCCGTAAATTGAATATAATAATACCATGAAGGATGCCCATGAACGTGACGTATTTGCGATACTGATCATAATACTTATATAGTCAACAAACATTTATTTTAATCAGTATACTATCGATTCAGGTAATAAATGATAATACACATGCAAGAGCAGGTAGGTATAATTTAAACAATTTACTTTGTTTTTATTATGACTAAATAAACTGGCTAATGAATTTATAATTAAATCCGAAACATGTCCAATAATAATTTGAATGGCCGGAAAATAAAAAAAAATCATTTCCAAATTAACCCAATTATTCCCCTTTGAACCAACCACTAGCCACTGAGCGCATAAAACAACCAACTGATTACCATCATTAAAGCACGGAAACGATAAATATCCGTCTTATCATAAAATTTCCATCGTCACTACTTAGTAAAATGCAAATTCCAATTTAATATCTTAATAACGTTTATGAGAAGCCAATTAAAGGACATTTTTAATAAACAAATCAAACTTAATTAGGAGAGTGCAAAAACTTACGGAAATTTTCGCATATCCAAAAACAGACAAAACAGCTACCAACATTCCAATTATAATGGCACCACATGGCTGTACCATCAGATTTGCTGATGTTCCAATAGCAACACCACCGGCAAGGGTGGAATTTTGTATGTGTACCATATTGAATTTATATTTGGAAAAAATTAACGAAAACATAAACGAGACAACACAGCACGATGACAACGATAAATACGTGTTCACAATAGCTCGTAATTGTTCACGTCCATTCAAATCAAATGCATTGAAACTGGGCCAAAACAGCCACAGAAATATAGTGCCTGATTAAAAAAGAAACTATTATACTAAAACTCTTGTACAAGTTTAGTTATATCTTCGTACCAATCATAGCGAATAAATCGGATGTATAACTGGACGATTCCAAGGACTCATTTATTTCCGATTTATCGATATGTCTATTGATAATATAGCTAGTAGCCAGTCCAAAGTATGCCCCAAATGTGTGTATGAAGATGGAACCACCCGCATCTGCAGCCTGCAAGAATTTTCCATGAAAATAACTGGGTATGTAGGGTGTTCCGGAGAATAACGTCAGAATATTTTACCGGGTGATTCCTGATTATAACTTTAAGATAAAAAACTTTATAAAGCCTTGCCGAAATTTTGCACAAAAATATAATTTACTTCAACAAAATTTTAAGACAATTTTCCATCCGCTTCCTTTGATGATGAGGATGGAAACAAGCCAGTAGATTTTAATTTTATCGTATTTAATTATTTATATATTTGTTGAATCGGAAATTATAAAATTAATCTTTTATGTTTTAAAAACGTGTTTTTATAATTTAGGAATCAGCCAATAAAATATTCCGATGTTTTTCTGGAACACCCAGTAAAATGATGGGATTTGGTGAATTACTTGGAAAATAGTTGTGCCTATAAATAGATTAACGGTGTACATAGGTATTTCTAATACACCCATCAATAATAATTGCATAAATGAAGTACGCCCAACAACGGCGCCCATCGATATAAGAACTGTTCCAGTTGCGATATCTGCAGAATATAAACTGAAACAATTTCAGATTAGTTCCGTGGATGTGTTTACAAATATGAAACAAAGTACCTTTTTATGCCGATCTCAATTTTATACTTGCTATTTAAATCATAGAAACCTTGACATATAAGGCCCCATTGTAGCATCAATGCAGCTAAAAGAAAATTGAAACCTATTGCACTGTAACAGTAGCGTCGTAAAAATGTCATCAAATAACCGAAACCAATAAATATCATCACATGGACGTCCTGGAATACTATAAAAGAAAATATGATGAATTGTTTTAATCATTTTTTAAATATTGTATGGTGCTTTTCTGTTGTAGATGCAAATGCCAAAAGAATATTTATTTAAGCGGAATAAATCATTATAAATACAATTTAATTAAATGTCAATGCAAATGAAATGTACAGTTTTAGAGAAGAGTTTAAATTAATTGAAAGATACTCGTATGTTTGTAATTTAATTCATACAACAAGAAAATATAAAGGTTGACAACAAAAAAAGAATTTTAACAGGTACAATATACATAATAAGTATTTAATCTGGGCCAAAGGAAAACTGTTCATTTTATTCAAATTTTCATAAGTATAATACGTATTTGATTATCTTGTGCCTTTCATAAATAATATAATAATCGATAATATACTCGTAAATTCATTTTTAACAGGTTTTTATATCGTCAAATATCGTCTAATACCTATCTATATTTTATAGGAGTAATATATTTACAGATTTTTCTATTTTATAGAAATACATACGTACGTACTTACATTAAATTTAATTATTAAAAGTTTAAATAAATTAAAATTATTTTAGTATAGAAACAATATATTATTTTCTTTATTTATGTTAAAGAGGTACTAACAAAATTATTAATATGAATTTTAATTTGTTTACTTACATGGATACTTGTATGTCTCATTGTATTCGTCTTCCTCATAAACAGTAAAAATGCAAAATAAAATAAACAACACACATTGCAAAGTTAAAATAATGTATATCTCATTTTTTGTGTTCATAATTGCATTTCATTCGCGTTTCGTGGACTTTCTGAACTCAAAAACCTCAAGAAGTTCTTCCATTATTTACGGCTCGTTTATTTATATTTTATTCATGAAAAAATTGTTTTTCGAATACCCTCTACCAAATAAATTTATAATTTCTAACTATGTGGTCGTAAAGTAAACCGAATCATCATTATATTGTTCTCTATTAAAATTTTAAGATAGTATTATTTTCGTATGATTTTAAAAAAACTGCCATACATATACATCTTTCGGATTTCCTTAAACCAACTTTTAATGGGAAATATTTTACCCACATTGGAATATACATTTTTAATATTCGTTTATTTAATATTTTCCACTCATAGTTAATATAAATTTTCAGTATAAAATTCAAAAATTGCTTTTTAACTATTTTACAGTCCAATAATCAATGTTTCTGCCATAAACAAGAATATATGATAATGAAGTCTGAAAAAAAATTAAAACAAAATTCATTATAAAATAGCTTTCAGTTACAGTGAACTGAAAAATCTAATTAAACTTCAATTTAATAATTAACGCACAAGTTCGATTTATTAGTTAAAAACTTTTCGCTACAGTTTAATTGACCAACTATCTAGTTAATAAGGACATAAGTGGTATATATTTGAATGAGAAAACCCATTAAAAATCAACAAATTTTATTTAAAAAGTATATAAATTATATAATATACAATTTTAGTGCAAATTCTGTACACTTTCCTCTATTTTTAAATCGGAATCACATATAATTTCAAACAGATTCCAACATTATCATTTCAAGCATCATCACTTAACAACAAACAAAAATCTTAAGTTAACTATTTCCGTTTATCACGCTATAAATGATACTTTTTTTCTTATGTAATGTATCTTGTAAAGCTATTTGAGATGTTTTGTACTATAAATTTTTTGCAAAAGAAAAATTTCCAAATCAAAAGTAATAAATCATTTTTGGAACGTTATTTTTTTATTTTATTTTTTTTAATTAAATTAAACAAATTGTTCGTTACTATTGGCTGAAATATCGAGTAATCTCCAAGCAGCTCTTGGATCAGTCTCTGTTGGATCTCTACATAACACCCATACATAATTTACACGCATTACTTTATCAGGGTCACCTTCAATAACATTTCCATTCTTATCTTTAACGCACATCATTTGCTGAGACGTGAACGATATTATTAACACAGGACCTTGTTCCATCACTTTACCCATCACCAGGTCCACGTGATCGATATCCAAAATTTTCGATTCAATTGTATAACCCTTTTTGTAGGCCTCTTTAATTGGCACTGCGAATAAATTGAATGGACCCTCATGGCACCAATCTTTTAACACATCCAAATCACCTCTGGTCATCGCTTCCAAAACATTCGGTATAATGTCAGTTTCGCATTGTTTCAAAAAACGTTTCGCATCGAATGAATTGTCTATTTTGCAAATTTCTGTCAACGTTTCCGACAATTCGGTCTTTTGGAAGATGCCACCAACTACGTCAGTCAGTTTTTCTGTTAGTAATTTTGAAGCACGTATTACTGGATTATTGCTCTCTTCATATTTGATTTTCCAATCCATCACTTTATTTACGTACGGATTATTGTCTTTAAAATTCTGCCAGGATTGGTAAAATTTCGAATCTTTATGTAATTCAACACCAGTCGCTTCCGTGTTTGCTTCGTAATACTTTTGAAATTGTACAGCGGACGTTTCGGTTCGTTTTCGAAGTTTTGTTGGACTTATATAAACTCTACCTACAACGAAATTGTTAAAACAAAGAATATACGACTATTTGAGCTAAGTTATATAATACCTTGAATACTAGTTGTTTCTATTTCTTGTTTAACGACTTTTGTAGCTTGCGAGATACTTTGGAAAGCGCTAGTTTTTCCAATTTCCTGAGCTTTACCTGATATTTTATGTGTTGTTTTGCCAATTTCTTCCGTAAATTTGCCAGCCTTTTTCGCTATATCCGATTTACCGGCCTCATCTATCACACCTTGGAATTTTTCTTTAATTGTACTAATCTTTTCTTTAAACACTTCACTGCCTTTGCTAGCTTCTTTTTCTACTGTTTCGAATTTTTGTCGGGCAGCTTTTAAAGCGTCTGATTGTTCTAATTTTTCTGCTTCTTCTCGGAATTTTTTTAACGACTCTTTCATTTCCTTGTTTTTAGCCAATTCATCTTGGAAGTTTTCGTACAATCTAGAAAGAAATGAAGCCGGTTTTCGACCTTGTTGTGAGTACCATCGAATCTGTTGAAACGATAAAGTTAAGGGCAATAAATATAAAATAATTGTAAATTTTTTTACGCCATTGTGGTAACTTATTAACGGACATCGGCATTTAACAAGCGTATAACTTAAACGATGCATTTTTAAATAAAACTACCTTTTTTTCTGAAAAAAAGAGCACATTAAAATTCACATAACCTAACTTCTCATAATAATAATTATATCACGTTTTTATTCCGCTGAGTTCAACTTACCAATATAATAAATTTTATCCTAGCTAAAAGGCATTTAAATTGATAAGGATTTAGAATAAATTTAAAAAGTAATTAAATCCTTTGTACGTTTGACATTTTTAGTAATATAAAAAAGTGACCGGTGTTAAATCAATGGGACATGAGACAAACTAGAAAAAGAAACCTATATTACTACTTTCTTTCCCAAATTTGAAATAAATTTTAATATACAATTACAACACAATTCTAATTTCTGTAAAGATAAAAGTAGTTAAAAACGTATCCAATTTTACATAATTTTTATATTATTCCAATAAACTGTTTTACGTAATTTTCGTTCAAATAATAAAAAATTGACCAAAGTACATTTAGTGGCATCTCGTAGGAAACGTCCACACTCAAAAAAAAGACCACGTGCAGAAATGTCATTTTACTCTTAACCTCAAGTTGTTTTGTTTTTCTCATTGACTTTTTTCTCGATTTTCTTCATATATAAGTTGTTTTCAATAAAATCAGAAATGGAAGAAGACAAGCGTTTCGCACATATAAAAAAAGATCCAAAATTTCGACGGATACCAAAAAATGAACGCAAAGTTAAAATTGATAAACGTTTTGAGTCTATGTTTAATGATAAAAAGTTTAAAGTGAAATATACTGTTGATAAACGTGGTCGTCCAGTTAGTCACACGTCTACTGAAGATTTAAAACGTTATTATGAACTTAGTTCTGAAGAAGAGAGCGACAATGAGTCAAACGAATTAAATGTTACACACAAAACTGATGGAAACATTAGCGAAATTATAAAAAAGAAACTTAAAAACCTGAACGTAGATTATGCCAGAGGAGAATCAACCCTATTCTCTGAAAGTTCTTCGGACGATGAAGAGTCTGAGGAGGAAGTTTCTGATACAGACGACATTGATCACAAATGGGGCGAATTAGATGCAGATGCCGAAACAACTGAAGAAGCTACACCTAGATTAGCTGCTTGTAACATGGACTGGGACCGTATTAGGGCGGTGGATTTGATGGTTTTGTTTAATTCTTTTCTGCCAGCTGGTGGAATAATAAAATCCGTTATTATTTATCCATCTGAATTTGGTAAGAAACGATTACAAGAAGAGGAAGTAAAAGGGCCCATAGAGTTAGTTGAAACACCAGTGAATGAAGAAGAAAACGAAACGGAAGAAGGTTCAAAATATCATATGGAAAAACTACGTCAATATCAACTAAATCGACTTAAATATTATTATGCTGTTATAACATTCGATTCGCCAGAATCGGCGAATAAAATTTACACAGAATGCGATGGCATGGAGTACGAATCAAGTGCAACTAAAATCGATTTACGTTTTATTCCAGACGATATGGAGTTTGCGGATGAACCTAAAGAAGTTTGCGACAAATTACCGGAAACGAATAAGTATCAGCCACGCTTTTTTACTACTACAGCCTTGCAACAAGCCAAAGTCGATTTAACATGGGATGAAACAGATCCTGACCGTATAGAAATTACAGAAAAAATAAACAGTGGAAAAATTGACGAGCTCAATACCGACTTATTGAAAAATTATTTAGCTGGAAGTAGTGACGAAGAGGAATTAAGCGAAAATGAAGTTGTTTCTGACAACGATGAATCGAAATCGGGAAATTCAATTGAAAAGTACAAAGCCTTGTTGCAGGATATTGAGGAAAAAGAGAAATCTAAACAGAATAAAGATGTTGAAATGGAAATTAGTTGGGGTACTGATTTGAAAGAGAAAACGGAAAAATTGGTTAAACAAAAGTTAGCGAATAATGAAGAAAAAACACCATTTGAACAGTATTTGGAAAAACGTAAAGAGAAAAGAAAAGAAAAACGCGCTCAAAAGAAAAAATTACAAGAAAATAGTGAAGATTCTGATATGCCATCAGATATTGATATGAACGATCCATATTTTGCAGAAGAATTTAATAAAGATGAGTTTAAAAAAAAGAAAAAATCTGTTAAAGTTGAATCTGAAGATGAAAATGATAAACAAAAAGAGGCCGAATTAGAACTTTTACTAAATGAAGAGGACGATAAGAAGCATTTCAGTTTAAAGAAAATTCAAGAGCAAGAAACTAATAAGAAAAGTAAAAAGCGTAAGAAAAGTGAAATGGAAGAAAAATCTGATGAATTTCAAGTTAACGTTAACGATGAACGATTTTCTGCACTATTTACTAGCCATCATTATAATATTGATCCAACAGATCCGCATTATAAGAAAACTAAAGCTATGGAGACATTAATACAAGAAAAACTAAAACGAAGAAATAATAGTGAAAGCACTTTAAACGAGAAAAAAATTGTGGAAAAGAAACGCGACCCGGAATTAAGTTTATTAGTTAAATCGGTGAAAAGAAAAACCCAAAAACTAAAATAGTGGTAAAGCTTATTTATAATGTTATAGTAAATAAATAAGATTATTTTATAAATTTTTGTTTTATTCATTAAAAACAACATGGGTACTTTTTTTATAAATTTGGTATATTTAATCGTTTTATTTTTTTATTACAACACTTTATATGATACACTAAATTTTTATACAAAAATTTACATAATTATAGACAGAAATCTTCTGTCGATGAAAATAATTTATTAAAAATTATTGAATAACATGACATCATTGTATATTTTAAATATATTTTTCATCTAAAATGCATAATAATAATACATAGTTTTATTTACATTGACTCTATTTTAATGTGCAGAAAAAACAACCATCGTTTGAGATTATTTTTTGGTTTTAACAAAACAACAAAGAATCACTTTGTTTTAAGTAATAAAAATTAAAACATTTAGGATTATGTATAAGCACACAAGTTAATTTTAGCCATTTAATTTTTAGCATAATTTTTATACTCGTAGTTTAATTACAGAAGAAATTGGACACTTTATTTTGTCTAATTCAAACTGACTGTATTTTGCGAATGTTTTTTTAATCATAAAACATTGAAAAATGACCATTTGCTGACTTTCTTTTTAAATTTTAAACATCATAAAATTTTATCCTTTAGAAGAAACCTTTTTAACACTTAATAAAACTGAATTAAAAACCAATGGAAAAAAAACCTAAAAACATTTTCTTTTTTTTAAAAATTGGCACCCGTTATAAGTAAATAAGTTTCCTCTTACTACAAAAACATCCAAATGGAAAGATTTATACTAGTTGTGATTGTTTTATAATTATTACAACAACAAACAACAATAATAAAATTTTCAAATAATTAAACTTAAATATAACAAATTAAAGACCATATTAAACAATAATATGGTATAAAAATGAGATAAAGGAAAAAATAATGTATACTTAATAAATGTAATAACCTCATCTAAGCCATAATTTTAATCTTAGAGCATCTACACCGTTTAAATAATATCGAAAAAGCCTTTTGTCACGTACAAAACCTAATTTTTCGTACAATTGCAATGCTGGCTTATTAGTTACTTCTGTTTCCAGTACAACTTCATCAGCATCACCTTTTATCATTTCACTAATTGCCATTTCGACGAGTGTTGAACCGATACGCAATTTTCGATAGTTTTGGTCAACTGCCAACATTGCTATGTAACCTCGCTTCACTACTTTTCTATGCATATCCAACTTACAAACAATTGCACCTACACAGTTGTCTTCACACATTGCCTAAAATGCAAAGAATAGAGAAATTGTCAAAACAAACATTTGCAATTTACCAAAAAACACAATTTCGGCCAATTATGTATAAAATATCTATACGTGTATATTGAATATGGTTCAGATAAATCTTTTTGTATAATTTTCATAATCATTGGCATTTGCAGTTCCGATTCATATTGTATAAATTTAATGTTGTCTCTTAATTTTGTTTCCGTTTGTTCACTACCACCCGGTTCTAATTGAATTTTCTCTAAAGTGTCTGTAATTTGAGTTAATTTTTTACAATCACTACTAGATATCGTTTGCGCTGTTGTTGGACAATTTTGTTTTACATTTTCAGTACAACTAGTGTCTAGCAATTCACATTTATCCAAATTCTCACAGTTGCTACTACCATCTATTTCGGTATTAACACTTAAACAACTACTTTTCGACTTAACTACATCATCTGAATCGATATCACAAGATTCATCAGGTTTGTTTGATATATTATCGTTGGAATCTAACTTTTCCAATTTGGTTTTTTTCTTTCTATTTGTTTTATCTACAATATTTACATTTTTATGATTACTGTTCGTTTCCAAATCTTTCAACAACTTATTACTTTTACTATTTTGGTCATTTATATATGGTTTATCCTTTTTATTATCGAATTCGTCTGGATGATGATTTTTTTCACATATTTCATAATTATTCTGTTTCGTCTTTCTACTTTTTCGATTCGATTTTTTAACCGTAACTTGGTTATCACTAGACACACCATTTACTAAACCGTTCATATGTTCACTACTACTGTTCGACAATGTTTTATTTGTATTACATTTATTCGTAACATTCTCTTTAACTAAACTTTCTTGGGGTGAAAAATTTGAAGAAGGACACTTATCAATTTTACTTTTTTTATAACCAGTTTTATGCATTATTGTGTATAATTCGATTTTGTGAATAATTTTGACTGCATAAATAATATAAATAAATTTTTTTCTTAAATTTTTTTAACTAAAAAATATGTACAAAAGAAAAAAATAAACTTCCCCTTTGATGAGACATATTGACAGAATCAACGAACGATTAGGGAAATTTAGGTTATTTTTCAGTCAAGATTGCTTCATTCAAGAGACCCTAAAAAAATTTTTAAAAAATTTCTAAATCCAGTAAAAATATCATATTTAATTCGAAAATAAGGTATTAGCAAAACAGTTTTAAAAAAAATTATTATTCACTTACATTAAATAATTGATTTTTGCACATTAAAATATTTTCTAACTTAACCTTAAATTATTTTATAATATATTAGTGTTTTTGTTAATTTTATCTCATTTGGTTGGCACGAGTTAAAAGCGCGAAACATTCAAATGTTTATCGTTATATAAATTATTGTACGTGGGTGTTTGGCGATTTACAAACATTCCTTGAACACTAAATTATTATTACATCTAATAATATTAAAATATAAAACCGTCAACTCAGCTATTTAAGTACAAATATAAAATGTTGTCAGTAGCGTCCAAATAAAAGTTTATTTTTAAACAGGATATATTTTTGTAAAATTTTTGATTTGCTGATATATTTAATCCATTTTACATCATCTAATTAAATATTAATTCTCCTTGTTATAGTAATGTCGTTCCCGACGAGAGAAGAACGTGCAAAATGTTGGAGTGCTAGGGATAAATATTGGGAATGTTTAGATAAAAACAATATTCAGGGTAGTCCAAATAGTAACGATAAAGTCTGTAAAGAATTCAGACAATTTTATGAACAAAACTGCTCAGCACAATGGGTAAAACATTTCGACAGAAAACGAAATTATTTAGTATTTAAGGAAAAAATTGAGAAGGAAGGGTATGAACCGCTTGAGAGTGAAAAAAAATAACACTTAATCTAAATTTTCTTTAATAAAACAGTTTTGAATTAGTTAAAAATATTGTAGATACTTTAAATAAAAACATACCAATAGTAAACGTTTGTATTATTTTTTCATTACAGAATTCCGAATAAAAATAAAAACGACACTTCGATTCACCAGAAAAGGCGAGTCTACAATGAAATTGTGTGTATATAATATGCTAAGCATGATCCGTGTAGCTATTTGCAATGCTGTGATAAAATAAATAACAAAATTATGTCGCATAATGTCTTTCAATGTTCGAATTTCTTTTCCATTTACATTACCTCATCGAAGTTGACATTTTTCGTTAAAGGACTATTTAAACTGCCACTAGAATCTATATGAACTGACACTATGTGTTTACCAGGTACCATTACTAAACCTAAAAGTCTCGGCTCTTCCGAACTACCACTACTGTCTGAAGACAGATATTCTGAACAAGAAGCTAAAATTACGTTTGCATCCCGATCTGTGCATAGAAACGATCCAATTAGAACTCTACCATCAGTCATTTGAATGCGAAGAAATTTATTTAGCCAGGATCGCAATTTCGTAGCGCCTTTAGAAGACTAAAAACAAAATCAGTATTGAATTGTTCCATCTAGTTTAAAGAATATTAACGTTTATAACACGCTCATTATTCTCTTGAATATTCGAAGCTTCCGTTGGAGTTAAGGATACCACGTCTTCGGTACTCATTGTAGGAAGGCTGCTGCAGACCTATTTTAATTTTATGACTTTTTTTACCATTTGCACTTTAATCTTAAAATTAATAATTTATAGGTTATGGTAGAGGTCTGAAATTTTTTGAGTTTTTCACTCCAAAAATTTAAAGGACCATGTTCTTCTTTTATGCACTAATTAAAAATATTAAATATGTAAATATATGTATTGTATTTCGTGGATAGTATAGTAGAGAATATACTTTTATAGTAAAACTAAATCTAAATATTAAAATATTTAGATATTGCAGTACTGCTGGTTGCCTAAAATACTATTAATTGTCTGTAAGATTTTGCAATCTTTTGTGCCAGTTTTCTAATTAATAAAATTATTAAAAAATCAAATAAAAATATAGTTGGATAGAAGATTTTTAAAAAGACACAATAACATTTTGTCTTGTAGACAAAAATCATAAAATTTTTTTGTCTTTAAAAAGTCAAAAAGACACTTTCTACCACTGACGTATTCTTTCTACAAACAATTTTATTTATTTATTCAGTAAATATAAAAGTACAAATTTTTTCTAGATTAAAAACTTAATTTATTTAAACTTTATGAAATTTAAAGATTTACAACATTTTAAGATTAATATTATTGAAAAAAGATTTGAAGTATTTTATAACGCAAACATACATATACAAAATAAATACCTACTGAAATTCATTTTCTTTAATGATTGTTATTATGTTATTTCTTGCTATTTAATAAAGATTGATAAAGATTAACATATGCATATTATTTTCCAGTTCAATTAAGTTACTATTTATATTAGTTATTAATAGATATTATTAATTTATTATTTTTAATATACCTATAGTTAATTTTAATCTTTAGGTAATTTTTTCATATATGTATTATACGTATTATAAAACATTTTAAAACATCCCACAATTGGTTTAACATCATTACATTCTTTAATTTTTGTAACTTTTGATACGCATTGCAAAAATTTGTCTATTTTACTGGGTGAAATACCTTCTATAGTTTTTCCATCTTGAAAGATATTATTATTGAATGTTCCATTTTCATTATAAACACCTTCTTCCATTAACAAACACTTAAAAAAACATGACATATTTTTATTATAAGTATCATATACAAAAAAATCGTATATATTGTCATCACTAATTCCATTATCTTCCATACAATTTAAAAGAATTTCATCATGTGTAGATTTAGCTATAGTATCCTAAAACAAAAATTTTATGGTATACCCAACGTACCTACTCTATTACACATAAATTACACAAATTCATTTAAATAAGAATTATTAAAACAGATCTATATTATTATTACCTGGCAATTTCTTATAGATAACAATGTGACACTCATGCACGACATAACTAGCCATAATTTTATTTTTATATTTAAAAATATCATTGTTCTTCAAATACCTAATACCTACTTACATATGTATTATGTATGTTAACGTACTAATGATAATTTAATGAAATCATTTATTACATTTCATCATATTACCACAATATAACCGTTTACATTATACTCGAAACCCGAATATTCAAAAAAAATGCAGCTGAATACGAAACATTTCTATTAATATCTGCCTTTAAACCGAGATTTAAACCTACATAAAATAAGAACTATGAATTAAAACAAATGTTATTGTATTTATGATTTATGCAAAATATCAATTTATTCTTTATATCATATCATAACATTTTTTCATAGCAGCCATATCATTACAACTTTTAACCGTATTAATTTCTTTGAAACAATTGGCAACTTGTTCCGATATTTCAAGTTTTGAAGAAAGTTCTGATTTAGCTTTTTCATGAAGAACATTACCATCTTCATCAATAAGGCCGTCTTTTTCTGATATGCATTTCAGAAAACAATAAGCCTTTTCGGGAACTTGACCATCTTTATTTGTTAATTTATTTATTTCATCTTTACTTGCACCAGAACTTTTCATACATTCCATCAATTTTTCATCAGACTCTAATGAATCTAGAAATGATCCTGGCTGAAAAACAAATTAATTATATTCAAGATATCTAATTAACAAAAGTTAATTGAATTTATATACCTTTTCACCAGCGGACTTGTTCACTATAAGTGTGACAATTAATAAAAACACTTTCATGTAATACATTTTAAAATGTATACCCGATCAATTTAGATATTCAAAATTGATAGCAGTAAATATATATGGTAACTTATAAACTTACCACTGGTAAGTGTTAATATATTTACAATATATTACTCAAATCAAAATCAAATTTATATATATATATAAAGTTAAATATTAAATAGTTCATATTATATAATATAGGTATATGAACTACAATTTATATGTATGTAATTATACCTTTTTTTTATTACAAATACAATATATGTTAGGTATTACATATATTTAATTATTAATAATTACTTCCCTTTTATATTTTATTAACAAACTAAAAAGTAACAAAAACATTCATACAAATTCAATTTATTTCAAATGTGAATGTCAGTAAGTATAAATACATAATTTTTAAAATTATTTTTATTATTACAAATCACATTTATTTAAATAAATAATAATAATGTAAAAATGGAGACAGGCGCGACACTTTAGATCGGATATAATAATTATATAATTATACATATTCATTTGTTACCTAATTTCATTAATGAATTATCACTAAAATTATTTCTGTAAGGTTTTCATTTCCGTTTCCTTGTTACCGGAAATATTCGTTGTACATATGTATAATATGTATATATAATAATATTATTTATTTATATTATAAATCCTAATTCATTATTTTATTATCATCAAAAAAATGAAAATGAAATATTTTGAATGTTATGGCTATATACTCATATGGTAAAATGTTCGACATTCATCAACCAAGTGGCTCCCTCCTACCTTTTAGGAAAACTAATTTTTGTTGTTATTGATTGATTCGCTAATAATACAAAATCTTAACAAAAACTAATAAATTTAACATTAAAAGCAATTTGGTGAGTTTTCTTATCAAAGAAATACCCATTATCATCATATAATATTATTTAAATATATTTGTGTTACTATGTTTCATGTTGTACAACAAATGTTAGGTATAAATAATAATGTACAATGTATATTAGACGAGTTAAGTTTATTTGTTTATATGTTTCTATTTACAATTATCTAATATCATAGTAGATTATATACATATGTACATATTTATACATACCTATATT
>SSSI01005938.1:0-19239 GCA_004796505.1 Oryzaephilus surinamensis
AATAACATATTCGTAGTGATTGTGTGATTTGTATTTAATTGAATTTTCCAGACTTCTGAGAACATTCATTTCCTATAAATTCTACACAACATCCCCTGAAAATCGTACTTTCACTTGAAAACTACAAACTACAAAGCAATTCCATATTCGATTTTGTGTTTATTTGTTCACAATTCAATAGGTTTCATTAATAATTGTTTTGATATATTATAGATTAATTTTGAAAACTATGTGAACATGAAACGAGATTTCTGTGACACGTAATTAATCATTTTCCAGCTGTAATAGTCCATGACTTTTTCAGCCACACACACACTCACCAAAAAACTTTAAAAGATCACATCCAATGAGAACCTTTAAAATTTTCTATAGCATTTAATTGCCCATTCCCCAAAAACTGTATGTTTATTGTTAATTTGAAATGCTGTTTATAAATAATAGATAAACACGTGATAGAATAATATGACATTCATTATATGTAGGGAATTATATGGCCGTGAATGTATACACTTTATTGTGGCCATTCTTGAAAAAAAGAACCAAGAACACGAGAAAGACTTGACTTGAATATGTGTGAGTGTAAATATTAAAAGCGGTCACGAATAATCAGTTAAACCGTTTTTTTTCTCTTCAATCTTGTATGTGTGTGATGCAAGGTTGAAGTTATCTGATTGAAAAACACTAATATTCGTTCCTCAATTTATATATAAATTCGTAAATATCACGATTTTAATAGTAGGTATGCGGTAATTAAAGTTAATTAAATCGGTCAACCAAATGATATTATAAATCGGTTTATATGCGTAAACCACTTTAATGCACTACTGAAATTTATTACCTTATATATGTAAACGGTTTTCTTCTGAAAATGATTAGATTTTAACATTTAACATTCAAGATTCTGCCACATTTAATAAAAGGGTATTAAAGCTTAATTATATACGTAATTTACTTATTTAATGGTATTTCTATAGTTTTGTTGGAACGTTTCAGCAGTATTATATAGAAATGTTTACGTTAATTTTCTTGTAAGGTGTTCCAACAAAGAAAATAGAATCAGTACAAACACATTTATAGAACAAGATGAAGCCATACAAATATTTAATCTAATACCCACTTTTTTCTTTTATTGAGAAACCGATAAAATTACAATTCTTTGGAAAATCAAATTGGAAATTTTAAAAAAAAAGGCAACGACAAATTTTATTTTTTTATTAAAATATAAGTATTCACATTAATTTTATTATACAGTTTAATAAATACATACATGTATAATATGTTAATTGTTACAAATATTACAAAATGAATCCATTAAATGTTCACGTTCAATTAGTAGTTAATTTAATTACATATGTAGTTAATTATTGTCGTCTCCTGGTACGAAGTAATCATATTTTAATCGTTTGGTATATTACGTTTATTAAAATTTTAAACTATCAAGTAGATGATAAATACGTAATCGGTTTTGTTTTAACAGAAAACAGCGAGAATATATTTACATAAAATTAACATAACTCATAAATTAATACAGATTCTCATTAAATTAATCATGATTATAGCCTAACATACACCGATGTTATAATAATATATTATTGGTCTAAATATAATAAACCAGGCAGTCTGGTTCACTGACAAATATATATTTTGTTGGAAAACATTAATAAAGGCATTTATATTTAACATGACTTATTTTTATTAGTAAACTTGAAAATTTTCTACGATGCAACTGAATTGTTCTAATAAAAAGCAGTTTGATAAAGGGACGATTGGACAATATAAAGTTTCATTTGAAATATATATTTGTTAAGTACCAATTTTAAAACAATAATAATATAAATTGTGCACAATTGCGATTTTAATTGAAATACTTATGAGAGATATAATTTGTACAATTTTCATTGTTAAAATATTTATTTCAAAATTTTCGGATATTAAATTTTGCATACCTGATGGCTAATGAAATTCATTTAAATTTGAAATAATAACAGAATTAAAGGGGCTGTAAATAATTTCAATTCTAATACAATATAACTGTCACAATGATTTTAACAAAAGTTGTTAAGGTATAGTCTTAAAGGAGTTAAATTAAACTCAAGTTTTAGGTCACAATAAAGTGAGAAATAAGAATTCTCTTTTTTCCCTTAATGGCTTTAGTCAGTGAACCATTTCGTCTCAATTTACACTACATTCCTGTTTTCAATTTTGTTAAATAAAAAATTTATGAAGAAGTTTATAAAATTTATTTAATTAAATTACGTATTATAATTTGGAAAAAATTCAATAAAATTCCTCATAATTCTCAAAAATTAAATTTAATTTACTAAAAATGTCACATATTAAATTTTTTATATTATTAATTATCTACCGTACCTTTTTAAAAGGATTTTCATTAAATTTCACATAAAATTGCATCAAGCACATCGTTTTCATTATCTATAGATACGTGATTAAAAAATAATGATGAATATAAGTATATAATTTTATTTCTACGTAAAAATACTGAAGAACTACTTTTTGAAATCTCTTTTAATTGTCCCATCTATCAAAATCCTATCACACAATTATAAAATTTAATTGGAAATGTTTTCCTCATACCTAACAATGTCACTCCAATACGAAAATATATTAATGTGCTGTTCAATTTACTTGCATATTAAAACGAACATTTATCTTCATACTGCCTCATTGGTCGTATTTAAATTCATACATCGATAACAATCGTTTTTTGTCATTCAAATGTCAGAATGTTCAATTAACGAGTGCAATTTGCATCTTAAAAAGTGGCAGTTGTAACGGTACTTATTTCAAGTACAGGGTAAACTGTGGCAAGAAAGTCTCGCTTGTCGTTTCAGTTATAAAAAAATTGTGTGTGTCTATTTAGCATTCATGTTGTTAAAATAACATAATTACTTGATGTGCTATAATGGAAAACACAGCTTCAAACATGCATACTCGTGTACAACATCAAAATGAATTTAGCACATCAATAAACACTAACGTTCAAATAATAATCGATTATATTATAATAATCATTTTCTAACACTATGTATAGAAGAGTTAAAATCATTTACAGTCCCAGCATAATAAACAAGTTTGTTGATTTTGATTATAACAAATAAACAATATATAAATAATTGCCATTTAGAATGAATAATAAAATACAGATGCTTAATAATTATTAATATTAATCTGTTAGGCAATAATTGACCGGGTAAATATAACACCATGGTTGTAAACTTTCCTATCTACGTCATGCTGATGTGGTCCATGATTTAAATATTTTTGTAATTGTTGTTTGTTAGGCTTGGTTTTATTTATATTGTTCTAATAGTGTTATGTGCGTGTGCGGTACTATATTGTTTAACCTACATAAAAAATCCGGCCCTTAACATTTTAATTTTCGCACTTTTTACAGCTTTTGTAATGCATTATTCTGACGTTCAATTTCTTAATTCATGTTATAAAAGTAATAAAGTGCTTTTTACTCAGTATATTAAACGCCAAGCTCTATAAAAATAAATACTCAATAATAAATTATTATCCTCATCTTTATAATCATTATCTGCATGTTTATATTTATCATTATTATCCCTTAAAAGGCACTGACAAAAATGTGATTTAATATAATAAATTATTATTATGTTGGAAAATTTGTATTAAGTGTGTACAACGACAGATGTACTATTTTTTTTTTTTAATATTTATCATGTATACACGTATCAAATTTATTTATGAATGTATAGGTATATGTATATATTTATTTTTTTTGAGTCTTAAACTCATAAGAAATGGCAATCCACACAGGCAAGAATTATTTTCTCTTTAAATTTTCGGACAAGATAAATAGGTGGATAAAGAAACCCACTAAATAATCTGTCACACCATTCAAGCGAAATAAGAATAATTGTTCTCAATAAAAAAAAATAATTTTTGTTCTTATCGATAAAAAAGTGGATTTTTTGCGTTGCTTTCTTTATTTTTTACTGTGTTATTATTGTATACATTTAAAATCCAAAGACTATTTTGTTTATTTATTTTGTTTTACGTATTATTGTAACCATCTTATACAAATTAATGTGTATATTCAGTTTTGCAATAGTTAAAAGCTGTGCTTTAAATATTAAAACATTTGTATGAAATGTTTTATACTTTTCTAACAGTAAACAAACTGTAAAATGTTAAAATATATTATTATATTTCACTGTGTTTTACATTATATTTTTAATAAATAATTCAGAAAAACGAAACAATGAATTGTATTATACATAAAAAAATCAATTATTCAAATTTCAAACTTTTCGTAGAAATTACCCCATATAAAACAAATATTTATTTTAACGCAACATCATGGAACTATCGTAAAATAGAACTAATTTATGGTATTATATTTCTTGCAGAATCGAATCGAGGTGTATTATTACATAGAAAAAGTTCATTGGCACTAACTCCTGAAGAGGAACCATTGGAAATCAATGTAAGTAGATACATACATATTCGTATATGCGTATCATTTATTGAACTATCAATTTAAAACGTTTATTTATTGTGTAATAAAAAATTTTTCGAAATCAACAGTTCAAAATTGAATTCTGTAAACAAATTTGCATTCAGCGGACTCCATTTCTTAAACAATATTATTTATTTAACCAATTGTTTGAATTTTCGATTTTTGTAATAATATTACATAAGATGTCAATAAAAAACAATCTTTTCATTTTATAAAAAAAAATTAAAAATTTTTCGATATTAGATCAAAAATTTCTGCAATACTCATGTATCAATTTAGAGAAGGTAAAAAGACGAAGAAGGGATCTGAAAAGCAATCTTATCAATTTTCCAACCATGGTAAATGCAATCCTTGTTCGTAAGCCTTAAAAAGGTCTTTTCCTCAACTATAAGTTGTACATACATAGATTTACCAATCCATTGTAATGCATAAAAAATCGTAGAAAAATAAAAAATTGATATGTTATAAAAATAAACTCTTATGTGGTTGATTAAAGCTTTATACACGTATTGTATGAAGGATTTGTGGTATATGATGTGTAACTTTGAAAAATCTACCCAAGAGATCTATTTTCAGTTTTATATAATATGTTTGTACATATTGAGTCAATTTTGTTATTATTATTGGATAACTCTTAGATCTAAAATGGACAAAGTATTGAATATGTTGACATTGTTGTTAACTATATAAATATTAATATATGTACATATGTATGTGAGAATAATTCTATTTTTATAAAAATATTGTTATATCCTATGACAGACGTTGATTGATGCGATATTCCCTGAATATAGTGCAGATATGGACAATTTCAATTATCAGGATTCCCATCCAAGCTGTACCTTTGCTTTTTCAATAATACAACATATTCGTCTTTTATGACAAAATGTAGAAAATAAAATCGAATCTAACGTGTGAAATAGTGAATTTACTTCAACACATTTATTTTATTACCGATTACATCTAATACAGATTTATTTATTTTTTTATTACAAAAAATTGAAATTATTTTAATCGCTTGTAAATTAAATGTATTAATCCGGTTTAAGTAATAAAGTAGTTTTTCTTTCTACACAACATTAAAAAATAGGTAGATGCTTATTTTCGATAAGACTTGTATTAATTTAATCCGTTTACGGACAATGCGTGGGCCGTTGACAATTTCTTGTAAATTTTTTAATGTATTTTTTTATAAACTCATATCATATATCATATTTTTAAAATACAATTTTACTGTCAATAAAATTAGCATATATTGCATGTATGTAAGTTATAAACTTCAGTTGATTGCCTATAATTTTTATTATTTTTTTTGGTATATTTCTAGTTTCGAATAAAACAGTTACACAATGTAGTAAAGATATAGATGAAGTTTCTAGATAAACAATGACATCATTTAAATTTGAAAGAAAAAATCAATTTCGTAGTCAAGTTAAAAAGTGATAGGATAAAAGAGAGGGTTGTAAATTGTTCAGTAATTTTTTTATGAATCTGAATAAACGATATTTAAATTTAAATTAAGCGGTAAACCAAACACTCTTGTCGTTATAAAATTGATTATGTAAATTTATTAGTGGTTTCTTCGGAGCGTATATAATGTAATAAAAGCATTGAATAAATATGGTAAAATGAAAAATGATGACAGTAAATTTTTAACACGTAATAATAACGTCAAATATACAACTGAAAGACTTTAGACGGATGTAAAAATAATAAAAAAAAACGTCTGAAATTAGTATCTCTCTTTCACAAACATAATTGTTCAAACTTTCAGCTTCAGCATGTACTCTTTGTCTTCTGTAGATATACAGGTAATGCATATACATTAGTTGAGTATTGTTACATGCCATTCACACGTTTCTCTAGAGGAAATTCTATCTTTTTCCAATACACAATCTCGTATTTCAAATAGTCTTCAGTTTTAAAAGAAAGGAAACCCACTAATTCTTATATATAGACTTTATTCACATGTATGAAAACAAAAATACAAAAATAAAGCTTACATATATTATATGAGAAATGTCTTTTCCTAAAATCGATTCCAACCACTTGGCTGTAACAAGTTTTTGTTTATTATGTAAATTCTAATATTTAAAGAATGAATGAAAAGATGCAACTTTACTTATGAAAATTAAATTTCCATTCATTTGTTTAAACGATTTTCAAAATGGTAAAGATCTTAAAGCAATTGTTGTTTTTGTTCTTTTTAAATTAATTGAAATTAATGATTAAAGTAAATTAAAGAACCCAACACGAAATAATTGTTTTAATCTTTAATTATGAATAAACAAATGAGAATAATCTGGCCTCCGATTTTCATTTTCATTTTTTTTTTTTTTTTTGTGAGAAAAAGTACATTCGTGTAAATATTTTTATCATATAGTAATAATAATATAAAAAGAGCGACTAGCGTTAAAACGTACACCTTCATTACACACCATATGCAAACAATTGATAAGATAAAATTATCATTTAAATTTAATTTAAAAATTAATTTTAGTTGTTTATATTTAGAAGATTGTGATGCAAATTTCATATATTGGCTACTAGCAAAAAAAAACAATTTTCACGCAAAAAATGTACCTAATTGGTAATACAATATTTAGTAGTTTTTTTTCACTGAACTGATGAGTAGAAATAGACAATACAGCAAACGAAAATGCAATCAATATTCTGTAATTATAAACTTTGACGCAAACATCGGATTTATATGTATATATTTTATACATATTATACAAGATAAATTGTGTTTATCGTATGATAAAAGCGAAATTTTTTATTATCAGCATTTTGGTTCGTAATGCGGCTTGTAAGAGCCAGTACTTGAATGAATTTCGTTTTTTGTACGAGATGTCTTTAAATTGTCAATATTGCGGAAGTTCGATACGATTAAATAATTCTGAAACAACGAATAAAAAGACTAATGAAGAAGTGATAAGTGATAATAACACTTCATCGTCGTCATCGGGCTGGCTGTGTTTCGGTGGTTGGTGTGATAATAGTACTAGTAAAAAAATTGTTAAAAAGGAAATTGTTGCACACAATTATGAATTACCGAACAATGGACTTTATCAGAGACGACGTACAATTCAATTTGATTTAGAATCAAATGGTAATGGTGTGAATAAGTCGAGTAAAATGCAATCATCATCTATATTAAAAATGAAGGTATTTCTATATGAAGAATTTCTTCTATTCTAACACAAAAATGTTTGAAATATTTTTCTTAAAATAATGATTCCATTCGAATTCATATGATTTTAGATTTTATCTGATAGGTGTAATAAAAATGTTTTAGTATTATAGTAGCTTTATACGTTATAACCTTGATAAAGGGATTAATTATTTATTACTTTAACCCCCAATTGCAGAAAACTATAACACGGTGTTAAATTTTGACACGGTGTTAAATGAGCGAATTCTTGAATCTGATTGGTCAAAATGGCGGATTAAATATTTAACACCGTGCTAAAATTTAATCCACTTTTCTGCAATTGGAGGTTATATTTTTTATATTGTATGTCATAAGGTTGGCTCATTCCTTTATTTTGACAGTAAAAATGTTTGAATTTGAAAATTCTAAAACACCGATTGCGGATGAGGAAATTAGACGAAACAGTAACACAAAAACCCCAAAAAAGAGAAAAATTATAACACTGAACATACCAAAGGAAAGAGTTTATTTGAAATTGTTCCAAGCTCTAAATATTGATTTTTGTTTTTCAGAAAGGACCACACGACTCAAAATACGGACTAATTTTACCACCAAGTAAACATTCGTTGAAAGTAAGTTAAAATTCAAACGTTTATAACATAATTTATAAGTTTTTTTATATAGGCATTGGTCGTATTTCAATATCCAGATCCAGTTGGAGAAATAGTTGCAAAAGCAACGGAAAAATTAAATTTTGAAACAAATATTTGCAGTACAGACACAAATGCATTAGAAGAATATCAATCCAAGTCCCACGATCTAGTTATAATTGATACACGATCCACTAAATCAATTGATTACGAAACATTATGTCGGTAAGTTGCTTTTTTTTAGTAGCATGCAGGTTTGTTTTAACAAAAATTGTGTAAATCGTACACCTTCGTTAAAAATAAATCAGTTTTAAAGTAGCACATCCACAATAACTACCGAAACAAGTTTATTTAATGCTATCACAATGTTGTTTTTAAGTTTTTATCGTAAAATCCTGCAAATTAGTCAATATATGGAAGTTTTGATATTATCTTTGTTAAAAAAACTGTCTAATCACATTCTGTCACTTTCCTAAATAGTATTGAGTATTCTGAAATCTGAATTGATTAATACGATGAAACATCATTAATAAAGTATTGATATACTAAAATGTTATTTTTTTTAAATTTTTGCACGTGTCTTTAAATAAAACTCATTATAAACTATTTTAAACCCAAAACAGTTATACTCGTTCGTATATGAAGTTATAAAAGACTCATCTTGACATTTCAAACGGTGTAAATTTCGAATAAAAGTTCCCTCCAGGGGCACAAGACTTCGTTTTACAGACAATAATTATATATGTAGAGAAAGTTTTTCTATAAACATCTAATTTGCATTAAACGAACATTTCCAATGGAGGAAATTTACTCGCTTCACACATTATAAAAATATTATAAAATGAAGGAAAAAGAAATGATTAAAATATGAAAAAGTCAAGGCACAGAAAAGTAATTATATAGGAAAAATGTAGCAACAAATAATTATGTAATAAATTTATAAGATAAATGTATATAAAATGAAAATTTATGATGCGATTTAAATGGCGACCCGAATAGGTACCATTATATTATATAAAAAAGAATAAGAATTTTATATATATGTACTGACAGATCCAACAACGGCTCACTTACAATAGAAAAATTTATTTCCCACAATAAAGTACAACAATAACACTTGATTCCGACATCGATGGCAATAAATTAACGGTATAGTAATGTTCGATTCAGTCATAAATGAGAATCTCAATTTTTGATATAAAATCTATGTGCCAATGTCCATTATATTTTTCGATATATCTCATATAACGTGCAAATAATGAAATTAAATTGACTAAATTATGGGTTTTCGTCTCGTTCGGTATTTTTTTTTTTGTATCAAATGGTAACGAAAGTGGCTTTTTCCTTTTATTTATGTAGTTATTATGTTGTCCTTTATATATATAAAAAAATAATAAGAGATTACGTATAAACACAATGAAAAAACTTGATTTCCAGTGAGGTTTCGAACCGACAATATGTGTATTATAGAGAAAACAAAAATGACAAAGTTTTGAAACTTTTGTTCTTTCTGAAATATTGTTTTGTTGGCCAAATTTTTCCAAAGTGGAATTAGTTTTCTAGGTGTTGATTAATCTTTGAATGATACTTCAGATACTTGTTAAAGTAATATAAGAGAATATAATAATTTTGTAGTAAATGAAAATAATTATTTTAGTGGAATATGAATTTTAGTTTTTTGTATAATCATATATACACGTTTCTTTTGAAAATTTCATTTGATGAGTGCTGTACTTTATTTTCTCAGTTTTTTTTTTGTGATATCCTTCGATGTTACTAATTATTAGGTTGAATTAAAACTACCCCTTTAGGAAAAATAAAAAAAGTCACTTGTAGAGATAACAAAAATATGTTTACCTTTGATGTAGGATTTATATCGTTAGTCGATTTACGTGCAAATGAGGTGTATGAGTCATTATACAGTCCTGAATTAATTATGAAATCAAAATATGAAAAATATTCTTCATGAAAAACATGAATTTATGTAATTATGTACAATGTACAATATACTTTGTAAAATAAAATATAACTAAATATATTCCGGAAACATTTTAGATACATAATTAATTAATTTAAGTTAATTTCCATTTTATTTTATGTATTTTATAATAGGAGCTTTACAGTCATTTGAATTTATTCTGAAAGCTTTATATTAGGTACAAGATGCATTTTTATATTTTAGAAAATCTACATTTGCAGTTCTAGTAAGGATAAACTATTTATAGAAATATTCTTATATAATCTTGTGTGATGCATATTGCATTTACATTATTTGTAATATACTTCACATAAAATATAAATACTCGTGTTACACTATATAAATGCTCATTAGTTTTACCGTGAATTGAGTTATTATTCGTGGTATGTGATCTTAAAATTAATTAGCTCAGGAGGTTTAGGCAAAATCAAATTTACATTAATTAATGTATGTAGGTACATCATTCATGAAAATAACATCCGAACATGTACCTAATTATGTTAAAGATTTTTTATTATTATTCTAACAAATCATAATTTATTCGACTTATATATTGGGAGTACAATTTCACTTACCAACTGATCTCAAATACTCTTCATTTGCTCGAAAGTGTAAATAATGATGTAAGATGTTCCTCAAAAGGATTCACTCTTTAAATTGCAAGTAAAATTCCAAAGCTGTTTGCTATAATCGACAATTTTCTATAAAGCAACGGATAAAATTACAATTAATAACTTTAAATTATTACGTATTTTTTAATTTAATCTTATAACTAAAATATTTATAATACAGTATTTTCTTACATATAGAAAACAAAAAGTTTTCCTCTGTTAACTAATGTATAGATATATTGAAATTTCGGAAAGTTCCCCGAGCATTTGTTGTGTTTACAGTTTTACAGAAGATTTAACAAGCATTGATAATTATCGCTGGAAAGTTTTCAACTTTTCACGAATAATAATATCCTGAATGAAAGCAAACTAATCAATAAAATGTAATAGTCTAGCAATAATCTGGTCTTTCAGTTTTAATGAATAGAAAATATAAAATCTTTTTTGTAACTGTGAATTTTCTATCTGGAAAATGGATTGTTACTATTATTGGTTTCTTATCAATAGAAAATATGGAAAGCGGATAAAGCATAAAATTATCTCGTTTAATAAATTTATTGCTGGTACATATTGCTGATGATCAATAATGTTTATAATAATAGTATTGTTTTATTGTATCTATCGAACAAAGCTTTCATTATTAGGGTCTACCATATTTTATCAACGTATTCAAATAATACATTTTAGTTTCGTTTTTATTTATCGTTAAATTCAAAAGTCATACGAAAAAAATTAATAGATATTATTCCACAATGATTCAAAAATGATATAATTCGTACAAATCTTATTAAAGATTTTTTTATAGTTTTTATTTTTTTCTTTATATCTTTGAAAAACAGTAATCAACCCTGATCTAATCTTTTAATTCTAATCATATAGTAAAACAGGATGTAGTATTTTGCTCAAAGTTGTTTTATTACGTTAATTCATGATAAAACATAATAAATTCTTAATGGCACTTTTAATTAAAAAAAAAACATCGTAAATTATGGACGTTAGTTCTAAACTTAAAAAAAAATGCTTATCTAATTATCTATCCATTATTGATTTGTTTATAACTTTATTTATTTTATTTCCTCCATATTTCACCTACAATTTTTTCTGTAACATATCTTTTCTATTCTCGTAATAACTTCTTGTCATGAATTTCTTGTTTTCTGTCATGAAATCGTAAAAAATGAGAAAATATGGCTAGAACCTTAGTCCAAATTGTTATATCTGTCTGTGAAAAATATTCAGTATAATATGCAGTTTTTTATTCATAACAAGTATACATATATGTAATTAAATTAAAAATTGTGTTCCTCAATCTTGTAAGGGTTAGTTAAGCTTCCAACATTTAATGTTCATTATCAAGCCATATAAATTTAATTCTCTAAAGTTCTAAACAGTAAACACTATTTCTTTAAACTGACTAAACAATGGTTTTCTATTAAATCGACATGAACTTACACTGGGCTTTCTAATAATGTAACAAAGACAACCACAAGCTTAATGGACAGGACTTGGAATCGCTGTAAATTTTAATAAATATCTCACATACTATGTTGCTAATATTTGAGGATAGCTAAATACTTTGAATATTATAAATTCAGCAATAGCTTTTGGTGTATAGAGAATTCGTGAGAATTCACGTTGCGAATAATCAAAGGGATTTTAACTTGCAATTTCTCATCTTATAGAATACCTGATGATACCTAAGTACCTATTATACAATGTGTAGGTGTAAAATAAATTTGTAAAGCTAAAAGCATCCTCCATAAAATTGAGCTAAATAGAATGAGCTGTTAAATGTAACCTATGGCATTGTGAGTTTAAATATTTGTAAAACAAATATGACAAAAGTTTTATTTATCTATGCAGTTACAATATTGATTTTATTACCTTATTGATTTATATTTCATCCCTTATATATACGATGGTATTTACACTAAAAGCATCTAATCATTTTATTTTATTGATTTTTTTGTAAACTATATTGTTTTGTAAATATTGAAAATCGGATTAGTTTCAACAAGTGGTTGGATTTAAATAACATTTACCCCAATTGATTGAAAAAACGATGATTGACTAGTTAAATATCACCAATCTGAATATATGTAGTTTTTATTTAAAAAAAATAAACGTTTATTTAAAATTCGTGTGTTACATGAAATTTCCATTTACGAGTACCATTTTTTTTAATTCTGAATATCATAAACTGAATTAACAGATACATCACTACATTTTAGTACACGTTTTAATGTATTTATGGACTTTTGCTTTTAAGCTGTGCAGTTTTAAACTTTTATACAGTATCACAAAAAGATCTGTTTATACATAATTAATTTAATTTTGATAATGCACAATGTAATTAATGTATGTATATTAGTCGTTTAAATTGAGTAAGGCAAAACAACAAATGGCTATGACATTTTTAGTAACTGCGGTTTGAGTCATGCTGATAAGAGTATAAATATAAGCGAAGAATTGTCAAACTAACATCAGTTTGACTAATTTTTTGAAAAAAAAAGTTAAATGAAAAGACATCTTTAAATTTTGATATTTTTTTTATTTGCTCATTTTCTACAAGATAGATAAAGATTAATTTTTCCCTTGTTGTATTATATCCATGAATACAACTATTACATACCCTATAAATTATTGATCATAAATTACAAGATACCGCTTTTATTAAAAAGTAATTAAGGTTTATAAAGTATTTTAAAATAAAATATAAAATTAAATCTTTCATACTTATTTTGATGAAATATTTTACATTTTTTTTGATTTTATAAAATGTGTTTATAGAAGAAAGTTTTTTCATCTACTGGAAAATTAAAAACTTTTTTTTTCTAAATAGAACTCCATTATTTATCTGCCTGATAAAGGAAATTACAATTGGTTTTTTATTTTCTCAACAAAATATGTATACATATATATATAAAATATCTTCTAGAATGTTATTATTGATTCCGTAAGAGAATATAAACCATTTTGCTGTTTGTATATATACCTAAATTTATATATATACTGCCTTTCAATAAACAATTTATAACTAATCTGAAGCACGTTCTCCAATCATTTCCTGAATAATCCGAGGGATTATAAAATAGGATCCATTGATGATTTATATATACATACATATATTTGTTCAATGAATTTATTTAGCTAATAATATTTGTGCATCCTTTAAAAACAACTAAGAACTAAGAATGAATTGTATAAAATATTTAAGAACCGGAACAGATAAATGGAAAAAACGGATGCGAACATAAAGCTGTTCACTTGTTGCTGTATCGATTAATCCTACTTTTAGCCAGTTGGGAAATTTATATATAGGGCGCAAGAGTTTCCACTTTTCAACAAAACAATTCCCATTTAATGAACTTAGTAACTTTTCAACAACATTTCTCACTGTCTTATATTACATAATACATTTGAATTGTAATTAGCCTAATAAGTATAAACATTTAATTATTTGTATGTATACTTTAAATTTTATACTAATCCAACAGGATATAATGAATATATAAAGCAATAGTTTTCTAATTAACTCAATTTACAATTGTAATCAAGCAGAGAACACGTAAACTTTAAGTTTATGTTGAAATTGAAATGGACTTTGTAGTTAAAATTCACAATATAGCCTAAAGCATTATATAGAAATGGTATACAATCTTATTATTTCGTTAAAATTGTATTTTAGTTTAAATTTTCCATATGAAACTTTGTTTTTCATGTTTATATTAATCATTGTAAACATATATATGTATGTGTAACTTTATGTTTTGTTTAAGTTCCTTTTGTATAAATGCAATTCTCATTTTCAGCTCTATAAGGAACACAAAAGGAAGCCAACATTCTTGTATTGTCGCTATTGTCAAAAAAAGGTAACGTAATTTTAATTATTATTTCTGCTTATGAAGTTCATTAAATTCCATGTTATGTGTGTGTGTATGATCACCAAAAAGTTTTTCGTACTAATTAAAATTATATTATAAAATTTATGTATTTTAGCGCGTTCGAAAAAGATGACACAATTGTAAACCTTCTAGAGTTTGGATTCAACCGTGTAAGTAATTTTCATTAATTCATACAATATAATTTTATCAAAGGTTTTATACTGGTCAAAATTTAACTAAATGTTCACAACGACATAAAAAAGCTTGCTTTCAGTACGATGTTTTCTAATATTGACTTAAAAATACACCTTTTTAAAACTTGAAAGAGCTCCACGTAAAAAAAGCATCAAACGGACATAAACGGATAGTTACTTTAAAGTATTTAAGTATTTATATATGTATGTAGATGTAAATTCAAAGTGTAAAGCAAATAATCTCGAATTTTTATATTAATGACCTGAAAATCCACTGAATATTTAAATTAGAAATTTTTGTACAAAGTTACACCAAGTACTTTTTTTAATTGAACCTCAATGCAAAAATAATTTACTGCATTTATAAAGTGTACAATTCTAAATATTTCAATTGAATAAAAAGCGAACTAATACTAATTCAAAACCAATTAAAATAATTGAAAAGCATTATTATTTTTATCAACGTGAAACAGTCTTTTTACGATGAAAAATTGAAACAATAGCGTTAAACTTTACGGTTTTAATTATAAAAGCGAATATAATGTAATTAAAAAGAAAAATAAAACTTTTCACTGAATATAATTAAATTAATTAAAACCTATTCATTTAAATAGAAAAAAAACAGTCATGCCAATAATTAGTAACTCATGTATTATGGCAGTGTTTTGTAGAGACAACAAATTTAATATCGTGTGCTAATGAACTGCTATTGCTGAAACATAGCGATGTTAAACTAATGGCACAGCATGCCACCTGCCAAGCAACATATACTGCTTTGGATAAATGCCGTGATTTAGTGATAATAACAGATGACAATTACAAAGTTCAGGTAATATTCCTTAAATCATTTATTATATGTATATTTCGAAATACTAATTTATTAATGGTGTATTTAGTATATGAACAGATCTTGCGAAAAGCAATTAGGCTTGAGACAAGAAGACTCTATTGGTAAAACATTACAGGAACAACTCGTTTATGATACAGTTCAATTAAACACGATGGGATCGTCGTTGTTAAGGGCAAGGGATTGGAACGGTACCATGACATTAAAGAAAAAAAGCCAAGAAACGATAATAACGTCCTGTAAGGCTGTACCATTTTCAAGTGTTGGACGGTAACTTGAAATTTTTATTTTCCAAAAATTATTATCAATGAGCGAATGTACAATGTTGTTATATATTGGGAAATTTTCAGGACACCTACACACTTTTTGTTAATTATTGATGCGAGTACAGCGGATGCGAATATTTTGGGTCAATCAAGGGGCAGTATTCATTCTGTGCGACGTGGCTCGACTGATGTACGAAGTATTGGAAGTGATTATTATAGACGAACATCACTAGCAAAATTAAATTCGCTGCCATTAGAAGCACCAATAACCAAGGTCTATATTCTATTCCAATTTTTCCGCAATATTTGATGATTAATCGAAATTTATTTTTAAAAAACTTTTCAATTTTTTAGTGATCATTTAAACGAAAAACGATTTGTGGCGAATTTATTAAAACATATTCCAATCATTATTACATTTCAGATCATCAGCTTGCTGGACCAAGCCAGAGAATCATCAAACAACACAACTCAAGTAGTACAATTGTTAGATAAAGTAGAAGATATGTTACGTACACCTGAATTATACTCACCACACGTTAAAGAGGATTCCAGAGTAAAATCGGATGAACCAGTTGTATCGGATCTGATTAGCGCCTTACTCTCCGTAAGCGAATTTATGCACTTCAATGATAATTTGCATGAAATTAAAGCAAAACCGAATTTACTTAGACACAACCGCAACCGTCTTTAACGACATCGTCCAGACGCAGCAGCAACGATTCGTCCGTATTCCGACCATCCAAGGGTGGATTCATTAAGGTTTACAATAGTCCATTAACATGTTTAATAATTAAACTCAAAAATTAAATGTAGGTGTCGGCTGCGATGCGAGACATATTGGACACGTCTCTAACATGGGAATTTGACATATTCCGATTGGAAGAATTGTCCAAGAAACGGCCATTACAGCATTTGGGCATGAATTTGTTAAATCATTTCGATGTTGGTAGTGTTTTAAATTGTGATGAGAAAACATTGTTCAATTGGCTAACTGTTATTGAGGCAAATTATCATTCGGAAAATTCTTATCACAATTCCACACATGCAGCTGATGTTATGCAGGTTTTTCACAAAATTGAATTCTTATATGTGAAAATATGCTTGATTTTCTTTTTTTCTTCTTTGCGGTGTCTATTTAGGCTACAGCTGGTTTTTTGGAACGTGAACGAATGAAGTCGATTATGGAGCCATTGGACGAGGCGACAAGTTTAATTGCGGCTGCTGCACATGATGTTGACCATCCAGGCAAATCGAGTGCTTTTCTATGCAATTCCAACAATCCATTAGCTATATTATATAATGACATATCAGTATTGGAGTCTCATCATGCCGCATTAACATTTAAATTGACTTTAGGGGATGATCGCGTCAATATATTCAAGAATTTAGATAGGGAAACGTACAAAATTGCTAGAAATAATGTTATTGATATGATATTAGCAACTGAAATGACAAAACATTTTGAACATTTAGCAAAATTTGTAAATGTTTTCTGTACTAGGTCGTCTGCTAGTAGTGAGAATGATGTAAGAGAGTTATTTTTTTACAATGGTATCCATTGTATGGGTTTTGATGCAATTTATTTTATCAAATTAGGCGGAAACAACGGACTATTTGCCATTAGCTTTACCAGAGAATGTGACCCTAGTCAAAAGAATGATGATTAAATGTTCGGATGTTTCAAATCCAACGAGACCATTAAGATTATGTGTGGAATGGGCACGTCGTATTGCTGAAGAATATTTCCAACAGACTGATGATGAGAAAGCGAGAGGATTGCCAGTTGTGATGCCAATGTTCGATAGAAGTTCATGTTCAATTCCAAAATCACAAATTGGTTTCGTCGATTATATAATTAATGATATGTTTGAAGCTTGGAATGGTACAAATGCAATTACATTTATAGAAACATTAATTACTAATTGTTTGTCATTTAATTATACAGCTTTTATTGACATGCCCGAACTGTTAACATATATGCGAGAAAATTACATTCGATGGAAGGAATTTGACGAACAGGGCCATACTACAATGGCTGATATCAAAAAATTACAAAATACTGTACTTATGTCTCCTATTTTCCCAAGTAAACCTTCAAAATCTGACTGATCCATGTTTTCCCGTGAGTATTGTTTTTTCAATTTACTTATTACTTACTATACCTTCAATTTATTTGTAGGTCACAGCGTTGACGTGAGTGACTTAAGACAATTTTTACTCAAAAAACTGTGAATGTGCGTTTTTCGCGTGAAACTGATGTAAAAACATATAATTCGTTAATATTGAACGATAAATCTATATATGTATACCTTTAATGTACAAGATAATGTTTTCCTATAAATAAATGTATATTTTCTTCATATATACAAAAGAAATATATCTTCGTATACCTATATACATATGCATGCTGGTCGTGCATAAAAATAATAAGAAAACAAATTCCTGTTTTTCATTTTTAAATTATATTGTACCTATTTAATTTGTAACGAATATAACGTTATTACTGTTTTGTATTTATATAATAAATTTTAATGTGCAATGCCTCAATCTTTATTAATTTTACCAACATTACCAATTACAATTTTAATAATTAATTGAAATAAATGTGAAATAGATACGATCCGAAATTCAAACTGCCTAAAATGGATTCGTATTAGAAGTGTTATTGTGCATTTCTATAAATAAAAGACCGGTGAAAAATATGTAAAAATTCAGACATGTTGTAATGTTTACTCACAAAGTTATTTTTGTGAAAATTACTAATTATATAAATCGAAAAGACTTGTATAAAAATATATACATCTTTTTCTCACTTACAACGTGTCTTTGGCGAAAATTGGTTGGCGTGCGTTCAATATCTCATCATTTCAATAAAACATTCATGATAGCTTCTAGAAAACGCTAGTGTTTTTATTAGTTTACATGAAAAATCATATATATTCAGGTATATACAGTAGAAGTTTTCAGTCTCTAGTTTGAAGTTAAACAGTCCTTTCAAGTGCGCTTAAAATAGAAACAGAGTAAGCAAGCTTTCAAACGGAAAATTTAAAGATAGGTGCGCATTATTGAATTTGATTTTTGTAGAAGATGTCTATGGTTCCTCTTTTATTCCGTGATTGGTGGGATGAAGAAGACTTTCATCGTC
>SSSI01005939.1:0-15557 GCA_004796505.1 Oryzaephilus surinamensis
TGCAATTATGCATTATCTAATAATCCAAAACTATTTGTACACATTTTAAGAGGAATTAAATTTGTTGCGAAAGATTGGAGATAAAAAGTTAATAGTGATTAAAAAGATATATTTTTAAGAGATTTTTTTTAATTAAAATTTAAATGTATTCCATTTGTTATAATTATTATACATATAGAAATTTCATTTAAAAAAGCTTATTAGCTTAATAAATCGTATCGTACAAATATACCAAATACGTGTAACTATATACGATTTCTCGTGTTCACGGGTACAGCAGATCGTGTACAGATTTGGCAGGTACAGATCCGAAAAAAGCAGATCGTATAAGGTAAACTGTTATACGAAATTCTCAGATACATTTCAGTTACAGGTAAGAAGTGTAACAGATCAGATCGTGTACAGATACAAAAATTTGCTAAAATTCCCAGCTCTAATGCAGAAGTACTGCATCCAACTACCATTACTATATTTAGAATATTACAAGCTTAGAAAGTTTTCATATTATATACCGTTACATCATCAAGATTGTAAAATATTGAATTGATTCAAAATCAGAGTTATAATTAAAGATTGTCGAAAACTCCTGTGGAAAAAAAATTTGGGCTACGGTCCTGCCGAATTGAATCCAAATAGCATTCTAAGCCGGCGGCGGTCTAGACCAAGTAGACACACTTCCCGGCGCTTAAAAGAAGACCTTCCCAATCACCACATATTGTTATATTTGTAGGCCCTCTGATATTTACCAATTCAGATCATCAGAAGGAAGACTACGCTTCAATTCTTCCCCCCCCAAATGCAATAAATCGAAACCTGATCCATTATTATTTACCGATAGGGCTAGGGTGTGTAATTACGAAAAAAATTATTTGGAAATGAACAAAAAAAAGTGTGTTTCCGCCCGGGATCGAACCGGGGACCTTCCGCGTGTTAGGCGGATGTGATAACCACTACACCACGGAAACAACTTGTTCGGAATTATCATCAAAATTTCGACTAGGTTTTTTTGAACACCTTTAGGCCAACAGCATTGAACTAGTTTCGAAAATTGTAGACAATCAACTATCAAATTTTCTACCACATTTGGTTACTTAAATAATAATTGGACATTCGAAATGATAGAAACACTGTCGCGACAGTGTCGGCTTTTGTTCTTCAAGAACAAAATAAAAAAAAAATGGGTTGCGGACGCAATACTATATCATTATCTATCATTTTGGTTTTGTTGAGAGACTATTTCCAAGTCATTTTTATACATAATAATAATACGAAAAGACACGCATATAAATAGTGAAAATATTAGTATTTAAACAAGAGTTTCGGTACCAAAATGACAGGTTTTCAGACGTGGAGACTTTCACCACAGTAGAAGAAAAAAAAATAACAACAATAGAAGACCACTGTGTACGTTTCGTGCATTCTTAAATTATTATCTTAGAACGTTGGAGAGGAGTAATCAGTATTTGTCATTTTATTTCAAAATTGGTAGTTAGTTGTTTAATGGGGCGACAGTTTGGTGCCCCATTTATCTTGTGTATCATTGTGTGGGAAATTTTACTAACTTATTATAACAATAAAAGATTTTTTCTTGTAAACAAAAATTCAATCACAACAATAACAACAACAAGGACACAATTTCGTGCCAGAAGAAACTCACTGCAAAATGGGGGAAGAACCAGGAAGTCGTTGAAGTGAATCGGAACAAAAGTATTATAAATTAAACTTTATACATATATATATATAATGGTTTTGTACTAGTACATGTAATATTAATATCGACAGCGAAGGAAAAAGACTGGCGTTGTTGTTTGGCATAAACAAGGGGTGGCACAACATAGTCGTCGGATGGCGGCGGACGCCTAGTGGACTCCAAGTTTTAGGGTGAAAGAGTGGCTCTGGTGCCGGTTAGTGGCTAGACCAGAGCCCATCCGGAGACCAGGAGTCCAGGAGCCAAACATATATATAGCACAAACATCTTCTCCCCCATCAAATAAAAGATCACCCCTGCTTATTTGTATGACGTCATATTTTTTTTGAAATCTTCCAAAGGGGAGAACTAAACATAGAAATGGTGCGTGTGTCCAAAAAAAAAAAATTCAATTACGACCGAAAATTACAAAATAAATGATGTTTTCGATTAAGTTTTAATAATAATAAACATGTGGAGCGAGAGAGAAAAAAACAAAAACGAAAAAAAAAATAAAATAGAAATGACGCCAGTATGTTTTGAAGTTTTGGCGTCCGTGTAGTTTTGTCGTCGTCTAAATGTCGCCACCACACAACACTGGCTGGCGTCTTTCTATACAAACCAACCCTCTTCTCTCATATATATAAAATAAATTCGAAGACTTTTTGTCAAATTAATAAAAATGCACCTCCTGATGTAACCATTACATCTATATTTATAACATACATAATAAATTTATGATTAACCCTAGTTGTTTTTTCGCAAAAAGCACTGCGTTTTGGTAGCCAAGAAAATTTCCAGCTAAAAACAAACATCTATTACATAATTTACGAATTCGAATGGTGTTTTTTTTTTGGGTAAAATTAATTACAAGTCAATATTGGAATGAATAAAATCTGGGAGCCAAGTTTTGTTTTAGTTTAGGGGTCATCTAGTTAGATGTGTGTGTATGGGGGGATCGCAGCATCAGGTAACTGGATCCAGGTATACGGAGATGATGAGGAATGCACCATAAAAAATATATATTAGACAAAGATCGACTCATATTTACATATTTCATTAGTACACCATATTTATTAATTGGAAAAACAGTAAATAAATATAGAAAATTCCTTTTAGACCAATATTTCAAGTCTATTTACACAAACCACATATGTTTTGGCCCATTTAAGAAACGCATATACATTTTATTGTGGCTTAATGGCGACAGACTTGTTGGTCCCATCCCTCTGTCTGTTTCTTTTGTTTAGTCATTAGCGTCAAATTGAAACGAAACAAGTACCCCAAACAAAAAAACACACACACAATTCTGTATATCGTGTTGGTGGTCAGGTAAACGTTCTCTTTTTTTCTTAATTTCCGTTCACATTCCAAACGAATCGAGAGATTCAAAAAAGACAATACATCAGGTGCAATGAGTATTTACGAACAAAAAAATAGACGCCAGTAATTCGTTGAAAATTCTATGCAGTATTGTATGAATATTCAAAAAATTTAAACAATAAACATTGTTCAAGTATTGTTTTATTAAAATTTTACACAAAGGACAAAAGTAAAGTGCAATAAAATGAATCATTCGCATTTCCGATATACAAAATTCTTGGTAAAATTCAAAAATATCACACAAATTAAAAAGAAAATGCAAAATAAAAACAGAAATCATATATGTATCTGGGGGGTTGGTGCTATTTAGGGTGAAAAATTAACGACAAGTCAACAAACACACTGTTTTGGTCGTATGGTGGTCTTTTTTGCGTTTAAGGCGCCTGTCGTCTCACTGTTGTGGTGTCGTCGTCGTCGTCGTCGTCGTGGACGCGCCACACAATTTTCCGACAGACGCCCTACTAGTAGCGGAGCGTCGCGACGCGTGGCCACCACTACAGCCGCCTGCCTGACGGACTGTACCGACTAAACCATCAAAAACACCTAATATAGAAAACACAACCCCCCATGCAATTCGAACCATTAATATAAAAATTATACCAGCAACTTTATATATGTAAACAAAATATATATATGGAGGAAAATTTGTTTTTCTATATAAAATAATTAGAATAATGGGGTGGTCGGTGGAAATACAAAACAGATAAACAACCCCCTAGTTTAATTTTGTTGTTGGCAACACTGTGACGACGAACTGAGTGGCGCCACTATATCGCGCCACTTGTTTTCCTTAATTTAAAAATTCGTTAAGTATATATTTTCCACCCTATCTAATTTCGATTTATCATTCATGTATTAAATGAACTAAAATATTTATACAAACGCGATCAATTGATTCATTTAACAGATTATATGTTTATATTATGAAAATTAGTGCTAAAATATTAATATTGTTTATTTTATATATGAAAATGTTTTCTGAAAAAAAAAATCAAACGACGGTCTGTTTTTCCAGACTCTTGGAGCCAAACTATAATCATCTGGCCATATTTACCAGGAAACAATATCACATCTATCATAATATAATACACAAACTGTTAAGTGAACTGTTTATAAATCTGTTTGGAAAAACTTTTATATATATATTACTATTTTATAAACTTAAATAAAGAACAGTAAGATGTAATAACAAGATATGAAAAACATTTAAATATTATTAAGCGCATTGTTGTCGCAAAATTTAAATTTCCGGCGAAAATTAACAGTGGCGCCTTCGCCAAAATTACGAGTTAACTTTTTTGAATGAATTGGCTAATTTTCTGAATTCACAACAAAGAAAATGGAAATTAGATACAAAGTTTAGACAAAGGAACTTGTTTAGATTTAGGATGAGAAACAACTTAATTAATTGGTATTTTTTATAAAAGCTTGAAAAGCTTTGACGCCTTCACCAAAATTTAAAATCCTGTGTTTTTTTTTTTGGAAAAATCTATTAAAACAATAGGCCATTACAAATTATCGATAATTTCCTTGTGCCATAAACTAATGGCATGAAGGAAACAAGAAAATTAAACAAATAAACAAAATATTGATTGTCTAAATTTAGTCCTCAGCATTTATAATAATTCCACAAGACCAAAAATGACGAATTTTATGTAATAAAACAATAATAATCTGCGGGCCTTGACCTCCAAGTCAACTCTAACAACTTGATACAACACTCTATATATGTATATAATGGTTGTAAGTTAAAACTCTCAAACTGGGTACGATACCGTAAGTTTTCCGTATATATCCTATTAATTGAAACAATTTCTCTGCCTTCCATTAAACGTAGCTAGTAGTACAGTTTTTCCATATATTAGATTCAAGAAACATTTAAACAAAAGATTTTATAATACAGTTAGAACGGTGTTTAGTTGAAGACGAAGACATGGAGCGCACATTTCTTGGATTAGATTTGAGCACCCAACAGGTATGTCCATATTATTATTGAAAATAATTAAAAATATATGCCAAAAATAAAAATTACTCATACATTTAGTATTTACTATTTATTTATTGATAATAAACAGGTAAATTGAAACGCATGCGTTTGTTAGGTCAATGCAAATACGAATCCAGGTGGAAATAATGCAATTTAATGCCACCTGTTGACAATCACATCAATCATTGATGATAATTTTTGAAAAATTGTGTTTTTTAAGCTGAAAGCCGCCGTCGTTGATGACAATTTACAAATCGTACACGAAACGGCGGTAATGTTTGATACTGATTTACCAGAATTTCGTACCAATGGTGGTGCCATTATCGACAAAACGAATAATAAGTACATTACGGCCCCAACTATTATGTGGGTGAAGGCTTTAGACATGTTAATGGATCGTTTAACTTTGGTTGGTGTTGATTTTTCGAAAATTGCCGCCATTTCTGGCTCAGCACAACAACATGGCTCGGTTTATTGGAGTAAAAATGGCATTGAGTGTTTAAACAATTTAAATCCTAGTCAATTTTTACATCAACAACTAGAAAGGGCGTTTGTTATACAAAAAAGTCCGATATGGATGGACGCAAGTACGACGAAACAGTGTCAAGAATTAGAAAATGCTGTAGGGGGCGCTGAAGTAAGACTCAAAAATTAAATTAGTTGTAAAAATTGTAAAAAAATCGTAAATTTTTGTTAGAAACTTGCCGAAATCACTGGATCCAGAGCGTATGAACGATTTACTGGATCACAAATAGCGAAAATTTACCAAACAAATCCATCAGCTTATAATAATGTTGAAGTAACGTTAAAATAATCGGTTTTTATTGTTTTTGAATTTGATTTTTTAGAGAATTAGCTTAGTTAGTAGTTTTCTATCGTCATTATTTTTGGGAAATATCGCTCCAATTGATATATCCGATGGATCTGGCATGAATTTATTGGATATACATACGAAAAAATGGAATGAAACATTATTAAATACGTGCGCTCCAAATTTACACGAAAAATTAGGTGATCCAGTAGCTTCAAACACGATTCTAGGACCAATTTCGAATTATTACGCGGAAAGATATGGATTTTCTGAAAATTGTCAAATTGTTGCAAGCACTGGCGATAATCCAGCATCTTTAATTGGGATGCGACTTAATATAAAAGACTTGGCTGTTAGTTTGGGCACTAGTGATACCATGTTTTTATCACTGGAAGAGCCAAAAGTCTTATTAGATGGGCATGTTTTGTGCAATCCAATCGATTCTAATGCCTTCATGATTTTATTAACGTGCGTACAAAATGAATAACTTATTATTGTGTTTTAAAAAATTGATTTAGATTTAAAAATGGTTCTCTGACACGCGAAAGAATCCGTGATAAATGTGCAGAAGGATCGTGGGATATTTTTAATCAATTACTCAACAATACACCACGCGGAAATTTCGGAAATATGGGTAATTTACCATTAAAAACAAGTTTAATTCAAAAACTATCCGTTTTTTTTACCACTAGGACTTTACTATGACGTTCAGGAAATTCTTCCATTCCTTCAAGGCGACTATCGTTACAATAAAGCGAACAAAGTGCTCAAATTTACTAGTCTTGAAGTGGAAGTACGGGCCTTAATTGAAGGCCAATTTATTGCAAAACGAGCATACGCAGAAGATTTTGGTTTTAAAGTGGATTCCGATACGAAAATCATTGCTACTGGCGGCGCATCGGCCAATAAAGCTATTTTACAAGTTTTAGCTGACGTTTTTAATTGTCCTGTATATATTCAGGTAAAAAAAAAAACCAGTTGGTTTAAAAATAAAACCATGATTAATATTTTTCTGGATTTAGAAAGCAGCCAATTCGGCAATGCTTGGTGCCGCATACCAAGCAAAATATGGACTTTTAGCAAATGAAAAAACATACAACGAAATCACATCGTGTCTTCCCGAACCGGAATTGGCATGTGAACCATATAAGGATGCTGCAGAAATTTACGATCCAATGGTGGAACGATATAGAGATATTGTCAAAAGTTTAATTAATTAAATTTCGATTTTTTCCGTACTTTTTGTATTTTAAACATTCCGTTACTAATTTTTATAGTGAGATTACAGTTCCAAATATAAGAAACTTAACAACGATTTGTATATACGAGTATATTTATTTGTTAGCGACTAAATGACATTAAATAAAGCGAAAACAACTAAAAACTAGTTTTCTTTGGGTTTTAAAGAAAAATACAAACTATGAATAGTAAAACTTTATTATTTTCCCGTAAATACAAACATTTACCTTTATTTTTTACGTCCACCACGTTCTTTAACTTGTAATTGAATTACAGCTCCTGGTGTTATATTGTAATAAGCCAAAGTGTTTGAATCTTTAAAGAACATTCCCTACAAACCAAATTTTATGAATACTTAATTTCAAAACATAATTGTAAAAAAATACATCGAAAAATAACTTTTGTTTAGCCGGTGGCATATTAGTTTCCTCTTGTATTTTCGCTTTCAAATTAGCCACAGATTCACCAATAGGTAAAGTATAATTCAACATTTGTCCAGTCAATTTCCATTCACCTTTTTCTGGTGCCACTGGAATATTCACTTTAATAGCAACAGGATTCTAAAAATAAGAAATAAATAATCAATTCTATAAAAATAAATCTCTGATTTCTATATACTGGATTGCGTGACATAAAAACTTCCTCAGGCACTAACGAATCCTCGTTACGTATCTTTTTATTTGACGGTTCATCATCCAGTGGTCCTTCACTTGGATGTTTCATGGGTATACTCATTGGTGCACCCATTTGTGGTGGCATTGGCGTCACAAATCCCGGCATTGCCGATGGAGTTGCCACTAAAATTCGTTCAATTTTAAAAAAATTCTACTATATTCATTAAAACAACACGTACTCATCAACGGAGGCGGCCTCAACGGCGGCATCGGTGGTGCTGGCATCATCATAATCTGTGGCTGAGGCGCCAACATCGTAGGCTGTGCTTGCACTTGCAATGCAATATTCGCCTGCGTTTGCATAACGGAAGAAACCTGCGGTTTCGATACAGGATTCGATATTGCTTGCGGTTTCCCGGTTATCACACTAGCCGAACTGGTTTTCACCACATTCTTCACATTCTTCGGCCCAATTTTCTCCTTCTCCTCATCCGGTAGCAATCCTTTAACTTTATGGATTTGATGGATTTGTTCTTCCAGTGTAATATTGGCACGTGCAGCACGTGTTGCTGCTTCCACACTGCTCGTATGACCGTCCCACGTCACTTTCTCATCTTTACGGACATCTTCTTCGCCAATTTTCTTACCAATTGCCGTCTCCTCATCACCAACACCGAAAATGTCCGTACGACGTTCAGCCAACAATTTCAAACTGGCATCAATTGCCGTTCCAGCCGCATAAACGGTTTCCTGGTTCATTTTATCCGTCACTTGTTTGTCGCGCTGCTCCACCCATCTTGGATCCAACAGTCCGATGCGCATGTGTTCCTGCACTTTACTAGCTGGAATCTTTTCGCCGGTGATTGGCGACACGAGATAATCATCACCAACTGTTGGACGTGTCACTTTTATCGCCTGTTTCGGATCGTATTTCTTCACGACCACTTTGTCCGGTATGGGCGGTAATGGTGGCTGGATATTTGGTTGTGAAGAGGGTGGTGCATGTGATTTATCACTCGCACCACCACCACCAGTCCCACCCTCTTCGTCGGAACTCTCCTCCTCCATATCCTGCACGCGATTATCATCTCTTCCCTTCCGATTCACCGTCCTGTCTTGCATTGTACTCAATTGTTCGTCAACTTGCGGCGCGTTGGCGTCCTCTTCATCGCTCTCCAATTGCATTTCAATGTCTTCACCATCTTCGATACGTTCTTGAATTAGAATACGTGCACCAACTTCTTCGGGTGTGGTTGGTGGCGGGAAATTACCGATTTCGAATGGTTGATAATCCACCGTTTCCACAACAACGAAATCATGCCAATCGATTTGTGCATAAGCGACTCTTTCACGTTCCAATATCTCTTCTTCTTTGGCACGCTGTTGTTCTTGGTAACGTTGCCATTCCGCCCGATATTTGACTTGTTCCAGAACGGCTTTTGCGCTTTTAGCTTCGTCGCGTAAACGTTGTTGCATACTTTTCGGCGGTATCAATACTTTCGTGTATTGTTCCAATAGTTTCGTGAAATATTGGAACAAGGAATGCTGGGGACGTAGGAAATCGAATTGGAAATTGCGTTGTTCGCGATTCATGAGCTGTGTCAAGAATTGTCTACCATTACGGGCCACAAATTGGGCCGTTAGCTTTACAATATCCAAATCTAAGGCGGAAATTGACGGCGGATCAGCTATGAATTCGAAATCTTGTGGTGGATCTTTTGGCACGAAGGGCTGTTCGACTTGTTTTAAGATTTCTTGTTGTTTTTGTTGCGCACTTGGTGTTACAGTTAGTTTTGATATAGCTGCTGGCAATCCGGAGGATTCTTGAGCTAAAAAAATTCTTCCATTTACTATAAACTCATTTAATCCTCGTATTTACGAAAATCAACCATAAAGTCAGTTGGAAACGCTCTCGATGACAGTTTTCTCATGTTGTACTCAAGGCCCATTGGCCGAATACATTCAAATATGGCTAATTTTCATCATATTCCGAGAAAATCGATAAAATTACGTATACTCACTTTTTCCTTCACGGAAATTGTTGACTTTATGTTGATAATAGGCGTGATATGGATCGCCAGTATTAAGAAAATTGAATTTTGGATTGCCCAATTCATTTTGTCGAATACGTGCCTCAAATTCTGGCCCATTTCTTGCAACAAAACTGGCAGTTTTATCGACAATATCTTAACAGAATTTAAATCAGGAAAATACATTTGTTTATACCAGTGGCCAATACGTTATTCTGTTAATTATTTCTTAAAAGAAATTTGTTTACATTTGAAAGGATACTTCTCACCTCTGGTGGTGGATAAATAATGCCCACCACCGGATTAATTGGGCCCTCATTGTGCCCTTCTTGTGTTGGCGCTGCAACTTCTAATGCAGGCATTTTTTTTCCTCAAATATCAACTTATTTCACTTTATTTCGTAATGTAAACGTTTGTAAACATATGTATACCGAAAATGGCGACGAAATAACACATTTTTAAGCATAAAAATAAAAGTTACTAAGATTAGCAGAGAAGCGAACCGCAAAGCTCCTCCAGTACGTGCTGCCCTCTGCAGATTTCAGCTTTAAAATGCGTTTTTCAGCTACCCTTTCACAAATGTTTACAATTTTAAAAAAATTTAAGTGTTTTTTTGATTTTAAATAATAATTGTTGAATTTTTTTAGATGGATACGTAAATAAAAATGAAAATTTCAGTAGTTTTGAAACAAATTATCTTAAAGTGTGTGCAAATATCCACTGGAAGTTAATTTGTTTAATGAAATATTGTTACAAAATTATTACAAAAGTTTTAATAACATATATTACAAATAAAAGGGCAAAAATTACATTAAAATTTAATTACCAACCATTAAAAAACTGCATACATTTACGAAATCTATAAATAATAATTTAATGCAACTAAAAATATATGGATTCATTTAAAAATAACTATTTTATAGTTGTAAATAAAAACAGAGTTATAAAAAGTGCGAGAAAATTTAAGATAGGTCATATTCTGTATAAATAAATTACAAATTTACGACCATACATACAGAATTGTATTAAGTAGGTACAAATATTTCAAGCTGTGTTAATTTTTTAAGTTAAATTATTGTAAACAAGCTTTTTATAAGCTAATAATAAATAAATATACATGTATATGCATTACGATCACGCTATTTTCGCCTGATCACTCGACAGGTTTCTCTTATAGATTTTTATTTAATAAATGAAAACACCTTTTAAAGGTAGTTTAATACATAATGTGAATGTAATATTTAAAATATAAACAAACTCTTCGATATATTATTACAAAATAAACACAGGTGTATTACATATGTGCATTTTTCAATTATATTTTTGTGTTCCTTATATTTATGTATAAATTTTTAGTGTATAAAAAGAAGCATTTATTTTTATCAATTTATTTCGTCTTTTTTGGAATATTTATAGAAACAGTTAGATTAAAATAAAAATCTTATAAATAATACCGTTATATTTAACAAGCTGGTGTTAATATTTTCTTTTATTTATTATTAATTCTATAGTAAAATTGATTTTGTAATTTAAAAACCTTTGTACTGTCCTCAAATATGTATATTTTGTTGTTATAAATTTTGTGACGTAAAGGCCGTGCCCCCATATTTAAGCGAATTGTACAGAAATTTTTGAACTTTGTCTATTTAATAACAGAAATTGATTAATTTGATGTTTTACAAATCTATCTACATATGTATATTTATTTCAAAACGTATCAAAAAGGTCAGAAATATATCGAACAACTTATCCAAAGTTCACGTAATTCGTATCAAAAATTGTTTATATTTAAATGAAATTACAAGAAAAATTCTTGAATCATTTTCGATTTTTTCGATTAATTGCGAAAGTTCCGGGATAATGTCTAAATTTAATCATTTTATATGCAATTTTGCTGTGTAATAAAATCAAAAATAATAAAAATCACAATTTAATTGAAGAATTCAATTATTTACTACGTTTTTAGGTAGTAAATAAATATTTACTTGTATTTTTCAACGAGATTACGATATTTATCTCGTGTTTCTTATCAAAAATTACTAGAAAAATCTTTCTAATTGATATTTACTGAAATTTGACAAATTTACGTTAAAATGTGGAATATTTTTTAAGGAGTAATTAAGAAAATAAATGGAAAACATGATAAAATTAACAAAATATTGTTGATAAATTTATGAGCATTATAAAAGTTAGGAAATTTAGATAAAACAATAATAAACCTATATATAATAATCATTATTTAAATAAATCATTTGAATATTTTTACTTTTTGCCAACATTTTCTTTTTTGTTTTCAAATTCAAGGTGATGAAAATGTATGATTTTTAAGTAACAAAATTATAAAATAAAAATGGTCAAGGGCAATAATTATAACCCACGATTTTAATAATAACTAAATATTAAATAATAGTCACATGCTAAAAGTTAATGCCTTAGGCACTAATTTATTTAAAAGAATAAATAATTTTATTAAATAAGTACTGTATAAACAACAATGACTAATAATACCTGATGCCTCACGAAATTATTATTAAAAAATTGTTAAATTTTATTGAAATCTTTACGATTATAGCAAACAATTTCATATTGTTATTAATTTTAAGAAGAATTTTAAATATTCTACAATCAACCACTAATTTTGTACGTGAAAATGAATAATGAATTAAAGAAAACCGCCAATCTTACCAAGAATTCAGCAACAATTGCGAAAAGAAAGCTTGAAATTAAGAGAAAAGCTTATTTTTTTTCTAATTAGAAAACCAAAGCACGTACTTTAATAGTAAATGCATTATAATATGTTATTTTAATTGCCACATTTAAATTATAATTGGTATATTGTTTAATAATAGTAAATAAATTAAGTATAATACACCACAGTTTTATTATTGTTGGTCACGTGATGGACCTTCTTTTATTTAAACACTCTGTTCAGCTAAACAACATTCAGTTATAAAATAACTAGCTTAAAACTTACTTAATCAACTTTTAAAGTTTACAACAAATTTTTTTTTATAATTATTTTATTGTTATTATTATTTTTCATTAAAGTACACATTAATGCCAAGTTTTGACTTAGGTAAGTTATATTTTTCTATAAAATAACTATTTACCTACTATACTATTTATAGATTTTGTTTACAAGATCTATTTTTAATTTGTTATGCACTTTTTTACAATAAATAATAAAATTTCATTCACGACTGTTATTACAATTGTTAGTTTGTTTATTACAAAAGAAAATTCATGTTATGTATATAAATTGCGACATTATTTAAAGGCTTGTTTTCCAAACACACGCGGTCACATCGTGATTTTAAAACTTTCTTTTCAAAACAACAAAATTACTCACAAAACGTGCGTAATATTAATGAAATATAAGTACTATTAGTTAAAATCTATTGTTTAATTGATAGTTCTGATAAAAATTTATCTAGGAAACACATCAATGAAGATGCTGAGCTTAAGACTTGCCATGCCCTTATTGGGAATACTTCTTTGGGTAATTTCAACACATGCAGGCACCTTCGCTGGTGCTTCTTTCCTACCATCAATGCCAACAGGTACAAGCCGCACTTATACCATTTTAAAAATTAAATTAAATACCTTGTGTTTAACCCAGTTTCAAAATTATTTACTATCAAATTAAATGTGGGCGAATTTTTTAAAAAAATAAAATAAAATTCTTGGTAAAGTTTCCTCAAATTTAATTTTCAATAAATATACAACCGATTTTCTTTTAGGTTGTTTAAATACCTAATTTAAATATTATATAAAAATGGATGTATATTAAATTTGTTTTGTTATTAAGGAGGTAAGATTATACCCACATTATTTACAAAAAAGAAGCTTAAAAAGCTGAAAAATGACTAGTTTTTTAAGCTACAAACAAACTAAATGTTTTTTTAAATAAAATTAAGATAAAATATTGTATACTAGGTTCCGATCAAACATTTCTTCACAACACAGAAAACAACAACAACAACATCGAAACAAAACTATCCCACATAAAAATAACGAAAAAAGATCTAAACAATTCGATAAACTTTTCCAGTGGCGTTGTAAATAATTTGAAACGTTTAGAAACGAATTTAGGATGGTCAAATATACGTGTACAAGATGGTACACCTGCCCATGGTATGTACATATCATTTGCCCCGGAACAAGAGGCACTGCATCGTGGCAAAGAGGCATTAGTTGGCTTGAAAGCAACTGTACATCTTAAGAACATCTTTTGCAACAAGTAATTAAACAAAAAAACGATGAATATCGATAAATTAGTAATTTATTTAAAAATTCCACAGACATCTATTGGACACGAATGAATGCAATCAACTAATCCACGGTTATACATTCCATGACACGAAATTGGCACACTCGTGCACACATTTAAATAAGAAATGTACCATTGAGGAGATCCATTATCCATATAGATCGATAAATGGTAGTTGTAATCACATTATAAATGGTGCCAAAGGGGAAAGTTTCACAGCATACAATCGTTTAGTGCCAGCTGAATATTTAGATGGTGTTTTTGAACCGAGACGTGCTATTAATAAACATTTATTACCATCGCCCAGATTGATAAGTACCAAATTGGGTAAACTGGAGGGTGTGGAAAATCGGGCCACATTGGCACTGATGCAATGGGGCCAATTTATTGAACACGATTTAAGCCGTACAGCCACATCCATAATGGTACACACGGATAATACGATTGTGTGTTGTGGTAATGGTGGTAATCATTTATCACCACGTTATGTACACCCATTTTGCCATCCAATTTCGGTACCATACGATGATCCATTTTATTCCAAATATAATGTGGATTGCATGACGTATACTAGATCGGTTCCAGTATTGAGGAGCGATTGTAGTCTTGGAGCAATTGAACAAGTAAGAGCAAATTTTGTCTATGTTTCGTTTTTTATTTTATAGATGGCGCAAAGAGTTCTGTTTTAACATTTATTATAAACATTTTTCTGAGGTCGAGAAATTTTTAATTTTTTTTATTAAATTAAATGATTGTTTTTTATTCTTCTAATAAAGTCAAATATATGCGGGGTTTTTCATTTCAAGTTATATTATTAGAAAAAATCGATTTCCGTATTTTCGAAATTTTCCAATTTTTCCGAAATTTTTTGGGTCGAAAATATAAATTTTGCAAATAGGGCAGTGTTTGGTGTTGTTTCTAATTAATTTGGGCATTAGTATGTCAAATCTGTTAACAGATTTCCATTTGGAGTTGTAGTTTTTGAGAAAATTGCATTTGAAAATTTTGTAAATTTATGGTAAAAAATTTTTAAACTCTCATAGAAAATTTTCTAGTCCCAGTTTTTCTTTAATACTATACACGAATATTAATACATTCATAGATTTTATAATACATTTATTAAATTTAAAATATCTATTACAGGAGAAAAATTATAGCGCATTTTCCGACTAACCAATAGAAAAAAAGTATGTTTTTATAAAAGTACCCACGAAATGAAAAATATTAATCGTAGAGCAAAACTAATAGTTTCATTAGATGCGCCTATCCAATATCTATCGAAATAAGTAATTTCCGTGGAAACTTTCGGAAAATTGTGGAAAATATAGCCAAAAAACGAAAATTGAAAAACTTTTATCGGGTATTTTTTTTTCGAAAAAAATTTTTTTGCGAATTTCCACAAAATAGCTTTTCTCTTTAATGGAAATGGATCAAATAAATTCAACCATGATGTCAGTTGTTCACTAGGACTTGTAGTTTGGCCACAATTTGCAATTAAAGTTAAACCAAAAAAATTTTTCAAATTGAAAAACTTTA
>SSSI01005943.1:0-23490 GCA_004796505.1 Oryzaephilus surinamensis
TTCAATATTTTATTTACATAAAAAACAGATACACAAACGGTTTTTTAAGTACCTACCTATTTTTTAAAAGTAGCAAAAGTTAAAAGTAAAAGTAAGTTTTAATTATTTTAAATGTAAATGCATTTTTCACTTTTTTATTTAAAATAAAACTTACGACTTTTTAAAAGTATATACCTAAGTTTTTAAATTAAAAAAAGCATAATACTCATATGCTCGTGGCTCTACATATTTGAAGGAAGGCTCAGGAATTATTCTATGTCATGAAAATATGACAGAAGCGACACTCATTATCGGCACTTTGATGTTTGTTTGGTCAATTTTCGTGACCTTCCGCCATCTTTTTGATAGGAATATGAAAGATAGTTTTTTTTTTAAATATGGCCTAAATTTTTTCCTTGGTATTGTTTTAGAATTTAATATTTTTTATTTTGTATAAAATATGTAAACGATTTCATTGGTTACTGGAAACAAATTTAATGAATCCCACAATTTGTTTCATATTTCATGAGAATAGTTATTTGTTTTATAAGGCTAGAAACTGAGCTTTTGCGAGTGTGAGTTTTTTGAGGGCTGAGGCCGCAGGCCGAGGCCCTCAACGTACGAACACTCGCAAAAGAGTTTCTAGACGCATAAAACACAATATTTTTTGCGCCGACAATAATTATTTAAATAAAAAAATTAATTTAATAAACAATATTTCGATTTGACACATTTGACATCTGTCAAATCAATTCATTTTCTGAATCAGTGGGAACGTAAATTGCACTAGATTTCATTTTGCCTGCCTAGGCAGGAAAAACGCTGTTTCTAGACGATTTTCGCGATTGCAAAACGATTAAATACGGACGGAGGCGCAAAAAATTAGTTAAAAAAATGTCTCCGTGCAAAGCGGCTTTTATTGAGAATTTTATAGCATAGGTACTGAATATATTCTTACCGTGATTGTAACAAAATTTGTTGTTTTCATTTTAATCTGAATTATTGCAAGATTCTTGCACGATTCTTGCACGATTTTTCGCAAGAACAAGAATATTGCAAATCAAAATCTTGTCTTGTCACTCAATGCAAGACAAGAAATTATAGTCGATCTTGTCTTGTGTTTCTTGCGCAAGACAAGACAAGACCAAGAAATTTGCAAGAATCTCGTGAAACACTACTCTAAAATTACTTATTACTTATATATAATGCATTTCATCCTACATAGGAAAAGCTTTAATAATTTAAAACTATAATATCTGCCATAAAATAAAAATGAAAGATCTGATTATCGGGGCGCAATTAGAAATTGCATATATAATAACTCATAAGTGCAAAGTTCTAATTATAAGAATTTATGATTAAATAAAGAAAACGAAACATTACATCGATTTATATGTAGATATTTCATGCAATGTACGGTAGTTGTGCGTAGTTTGTGAACAACAGAAATAACAAGCGTGCAGTCAACTACCCTCTTAAAAAAAATAATTATTCCAGAAAGAGTTGGTCGTCTAAATAACTTGAAAATGTAAGTACTTGTCCAGTCACGATATTATGAAATTGAACAATTTTACTTTTATTACTTACTATTATTTGAAAATTAATTACAACTGAACAATTTCAGTTAGAAACGCAATAGATGAAGTCCTTCAATCATTCGTGCTTAAAAACATACAGTAATCGCAATTTAAAAATGCCTCTGGAGCAATAAAAGTGAAAAATGATTTACTACAGATTCTACAATAGACGAACTGGGATAGTGTTCTTAACATACATATATTGTCTAATTCGTTAAACTAGTTTGAGTTTACAGAACCTACAGAAGTTACCAAGAATTTTGTTTCAAGGTACTTTAAATTTTAAAGTACATGAATTTTTTAGGCACTGAGTACCTCCTTATATCTACCTTTGTTAGTTTGTAGATAAATCTTCTAATTTCTATTCATAATTGTGACATTTACTACCGAAGAGGCATTTTTAAACTGCAACCACTATACATAGGTACACAAAATTTTATGTTTTGTTATATATTTTGTAACGTGTCAATACGTAAAATGCACCAAGTAATGTAAATGTTTAATGTAGCGCACAGATAAATCTGAAATAGAATGTCCAGCAGTATCTCACAGTAAATGATCGAGTTATATAACCCGTAAACGTATAGACCATATCATAAAGCAAACCATCAGTGGTTGAAACGCAATCAACAACAGCAAAAACGTTCACCCTATGCTATATAATAGTGTCATATGGATTGTGAAGAAGGTGTGAGGCATATCATTAATCTAATGGTTCCATTTGTCCTGCCTAATACAGTTCCAAAAATAAGTACCCTTATCGTTGAGATAAGATTATGGAGAAGTGTGTCTGAAAGTGTGCCTTTTTTTACATTTTAGCTTGATGGAAGTAATCATCATGGAATTTGATCGTTATATACATATAACTAAGTATATATTACAGAATAAACGTAGTATCGATTTGAATATTTTTATATTTTTAACTTTTTTAAATTGTAATTTGTAATATTTGTTCAAGTTGAATAAACGTTGTAGAAAAGCATTTATTACATCGCTTGTAAACAAATTAATAATTCATTTAAAAAATATATTTATATCTATATAATATAAAGTTTCTAATATACTTACAACGTATACACTGCATAAGTGTACCTATATAGAAAACTTTAAACATTTTAAAAATACTTTATGAGAAAATAATATTTCTTGTATTTTCTTTTATGTATAAAACTTAATTATACTTTAACGAAATCATCTGTTTTTCAAAGGTAAACAAGAAATATTAATTTTATGGTTCTTTGCGCTTTGATAATTCAAAAATTGTATTAATAACACATTTAAGGAGAGCATTGTTTCCACACCGGGAACTTTTGAGACGTTTCTTTAAAGACTACCTTGAATATCACAGTTTTTTTCGTATTATTTTTGCCGTTCAACAACAAAGTGAAAAACTTAAGTGAAAATCGAACATAAGAATCACGCAAAAATATAGAAGAACATTGAAAACAGAGACATGAAATTGGAAATCATTTAGAATTTTGAAAAAAATTACATTCTTAGTAGACAAGTTTTGAATTGAGTGCATTCTAAACTATAGTTAAAAAGCAGATATATTATTCAATATCCTATTTTTCATAAATTATGATAACGAAATCCATCATATTCACTAAATGGATGTTAATTAAGTTTAATAAAAAAAAACTTGGTTGCAGATTTTTCATTTAGATTTGCCGTCAGCGAATCCAGCCACCAAATTAGCCTATGTGTGAGTGAATCCACAGACTATCTACTCTTTTACAGGAGAGGAGACTCTTTTGCCGGAAATTAAAACTTTGAATTAAAATAATTTTGTATAGGCATTTAATTGCTGTCTAAAGTAATTATCCTAAATTCAATTCTAATTAAGAGCGTTGTTTTTCAGAAAGGAAGAATACAATTTTCTCTCGGTGATTTTATCTTTTTATCTTTTACGAAGCACTTGTTTCCTAACTTTTGTCAATGTCTTCAATGTGTTCATTTATTTTGTCTTAATTTCAGCTTGTTCTGCTCCGTTTTTTTCTCTCTGTTTTACTCTGTCGTTATATATACATATAAAATATTTTTTCCTTTTTACACTTTGTTAGCAAAGAATAATATTACGCAAACGTAGGCACGAGTCTTTAAAACGAATGTACGATGCTTTTAAATTTTAATTTCGTATCGTTTTCATTAAACTAAATTAAATGTTAGTTAAATTGTTGTTTTGTATTAAATATATTTAATTTTAATGTTATAAGAAAATTGTATTTTAAGAATTAAAAAGAGTATTAATTTAACCAAAACATAAACAGCTCATTATATTGATCCGGCTCGAAGGACTAATATCCTTTTTAATATTTTTATCAAGAAGAATATTTATTTATAAATATGGACAGTCCTAATTCTAAAAAAACTTATTCAACTTTTAAATAAAAGTATTCCTAAATTTTTTAAACAGAAAAAAACTTACCCGGGAACAAAACTATAAATTAGTGAGATCAGTTGAAGAAAATCTGTTAGCAGGGAAATGTTTCAAGTGAAAGAGATAGAATTAGAGAAATTTCAGCTTGTTTGAACTGGTCTCTGGTATTAAATGTATAAATTATTAATGGTTTATAGCTTAGGTAGATAACAGTCACTTGCATGGGTCCCATGCGGCCGATTTTAATTGGATTATACGACTGTCCCAGTCTGCATCCCTTAGTGGGTTTAGTTCGAATATTGGCCAATATACATGGAAACTTCTATACATAATACTATTGTCGTGATCACTTATTAGAAAATATTATTATGCACGTCTGTTTTCGAACTGTTGCACCGTAAACTACTTACTATATAGATGTTTATAAACGATCTGACGCAATATTCATATAATAATTAGTAAATGGATAATGTAGCAGTATTAATACTAAAGTTATTAAATCCATTATCTATAGATAATCAAATTTTACAGTTTGTGTTTGATAATTTCTTAAGGTAAATTAAGTCCTATCGATTGTTATTGTTGTTTATTTTTATTAATTACATATTTCATCATAACAACTTGGTTCTTTTTATATAACACTTAAGTGTAGTTTACGATCGCTTGAAACATATCGCATTTCACATCTAACGACCGGCCCTTTGTTTTCGAGTTAGTATTAAGTATATATCCTGCTTTTCATCCTGGAACAATATTACATTGTAGGCGACTTTTTTTACGTTTTTTTACAACTCTACAGCGCAAAAAAGGAGAAAAAAATACATTACAATATACAACATTCAGCTGATTAAATCTGGAAAATTAACGAGATAAAAACTTTATTGTTCGTTTCTTTTTTGTTAAACGTTTTCGTAATTGTTTTTAGTATTTTCATATATGTATGTAATGTGGTGAATTTAAAAACAAGAATAAAATGTTGATATTTTATTCGAATTTAAAATTAGGAAAATATTATGTGGATCTGACATCCACCTACACACAACGGGCTTTTTTCTTTATTTCTGTTGTGTACTCGTACATATTATTTGTTGGTTTGGGAAATTCTAATATTAAAAATCGTTCCAAAAGATTTTCGTTCAAATGACATATTTTTCAATTGAATATTTTATTAAATTTGAACAAAATAAACGATATACATATTTGTGGGTGTAGTTTTAATAAACAAGATTCAAGACCATAAACAAGGAAAACTTTAAAGTATCGAATGAAAAAAAAACGCATGCAATAAGCTGTATTTTATAGTAAAAGTCAACTTAAATCACAAACCCACATTACGTTAATACTTTCCTGAAAATTATTTCCTGGCTCTTGTATTTATATAATATTTTCTGCTCATTTAGTTGAAAATATTTCCAAGAATATATATGTACGTTACATAGTGAACAATAAAATTAAAATGTACTTAATGGCGTTGTATTCTGCGAATGGAAGGAAGCGTTATTATATATGATAATAGCATTGGCTATAATTTTTAGCGACATGCACGCAATTTTAATAAATATGCATATTTATGAACGAAAAGTTATTAAATTGGTATTACAAAAATATAAATTCTTGAATGTCGACTAATTTTGTTCTATACGGTTTATTTTTACTACTTTATTTTTAATGAAAATTCTAAAACGAAATTGTTTCATTGTTTAACTGAAAGAGAAATAGTTTCACTTCAATATAGAGTTTACTGTTCATTGATCAGTTGAAACTAATATAGAGATTACTGTTTTAAGCGTCCAAATTTGTATTATAAATTCCATTCTGTTATTATTCTGCATTTCTACATTAAATTGGGTACAAAATGCACACACATGTATTGTGAATCCTTTCAAGTATTCTTTAAATATTTAATTTTGAATTGTATTTAATTATTGATCTTTAAGTGTGTAATTTGGCAAATAATTTGCTGATTTGCAGCATCAAGTGCATGGGTTGGTAATTGGGCGTTTGTAAACGGATCTCGTGTATTACTTCTCTCTTCTCCTAGCATTTCACAACGTCTCTCTGTGCGCTCATTATTATATGTTTAAGTGTGAGTGAGAATAGAAAATAGGGACAAAGGGTTGGTTCTATCTTAGCCCACCCAGTTGCCCGCTAATTACAAGCAGAAACCATTGTTGCGTAAGGGTTTACTCTAGACTGTCTTTCCGTCTCTCTCTTTCATTTCAGTTTCAGGAACAATTACCCAATTACCTTCCTTGTACTCTTATTTCTTCTAGTAACATACGCTCATAGTTGCTTCGTTATAGTATATCTTGGAATTTTCAAATTTTAATCTTAACACTCTTAAAACATGATACAACACTATACAAGTTTTAAATGAAACTCTTCTTCTTTCTTTTATACTTTTATTTTATGTTCTCTCGTTACTTTTCAGTATAGAAATCTAATATCTTTAAATTTTTAATTACTTACATTTCAACAAAATACTATTATTACTCTTAATTTATTCTTGTATCAAATAAAAAGAAAAACAAATCATTAAAACAAACTTAGTTGTTATTGTATGTAATATATTATTTATTTTTGGTAATTATATTTTGTTTATATTATTTATAACTCGTATATTACTGATAAGTATAATCTATTGGATCAAATTTTTGTATGCATTTTTTTATTTTATGGTTTAATGGCATATTTGTTATAAACAGATACTCAATTTGTCTATTTTATACAGTTTAATCCATTTGTTAATATATATTGTATCTGTTTGTATTATTAATTTGTACTTTATTGTTTTATTTTACATAATACATGCGATATACACATATAACTATTTGAATAATTAATTACAATTATTATTTTATCATTAAAAAGCTTAACAGTATGGAAAAAGTCACAATTTCATTTCAAAAACATGAATGAATTTTAATTCTTGTTGAATACATGTCCATGCATGCATCATTATCAATAAAAATGAGCACTATATCCTTTCTCTGTTATATAAATTAAAGACAAACGTACACAAATATTCTATGTACTTTTTTTAATAGCAAAGCTAACGAATGTACTCCTATTTGATGGGTTTTGAATGCTAAATACTGTGTGATAAAGCATTTTTACTGTTGTTTCGGTGTTGACTCGATCTCTATATAGTTTCATGCAATTAAAATCCTCCTTGTAGCGTAAATAAATTTACTAATGATGATGACTATTGTGCCCTGTCATTTAGACATGATGAATGATGTGTTTTTTGGGACCAACTTGAATATTTTCAATATATTATACGAATTACGAACACTTAGTGGGTCGATTCTTGACTTTCGAATGATAGAAAATCGTATTTTTTTTGTCACCTAAGGTTGGCAACATCTATTCGAAATCTGAATTCTATTGGTCCAAGCAGTAGAAAATGCATGTTTTAATCGAAACTTTATGCATTTTGACATTTGTCATTCATAAATTCGAACAAAAATTCTACCGTACGAAAGTCAAGAATCGACCCCTTAATTAAATTTTATTAACAATGAATATTTATGAAAAGAATAACAAAAATAATTCTAAAATACTCGTATATGACTAGGTGCATATACATATTACAAAAAGAAACAGGATACTTTTTATTAGTTGAAATGATAGTGAAATTGTTTTCAATTATAATTGTATACAATCCTTCGATAGATTTCATTTTTATAACAATCATATAATAGCTGTACGTATCACAATGCAAATTAAATTCGTTGTATGCAAATTGGTAATGCTATATTATTGTAACTAAAAGAATAGATTACGTATATTTATTATTTAGGAAAAGGGATTAAAGTTAATGGTCATACTCATATCGTATATTGATGTTGTAATTTGAATACGTATTTGAAACCATAAGATCCTTTTCTTTTCGAAACGTTTAATTATCTGAATAAAATAAATTTGTACAATGTCTGATCATTATTGAGGATTATGCCATATTATTAATATTGACTTATGTATATTCATATCTAATATTAATATTCTTATGGGCGAACGCCATCTCATCACTTTGTATAGTCCTCTATAAAAATTTGAACAGATAACTGGTCACTCAAAGAACACTTTTTAGAACTCCGTTGGGCCGTTGTCGAATCTCTAATCTAAAGAAATTTACCTGACCTCGAACGGGACGCGATGGCGCAAGAAAATTGCAAGAGATTAAAAACAGTGACCAGATGAACAGTCACCATTTTTACACTTAGTATTTTAATTAAATTTAAAACATAGTCCCGTTTTCTAATTTAATTCAAATGTCATATTTTCTTTTAAGTTTAACTTCGTCATCTCTGTACTATATAATTCCTCTTTGTATTTTATTGTTTTCTTGTCTCGCTGAAAAGACAGTAACACAAGGATGACAATTTTATGTTCAGTCCATCCTCTAAAGAGTTATAAAGTTGCAAAGTGTGTTATGTTGTGTATGTGGTTGAAGCTATTTCGCAGTGGCATTTTTAAAAGCGATTTTTAACAGCATATAGAAGCATCATGATTTCATGATACACAGACCACCTGGACTTTTATGATACTTTTGTGTTGACACTCACCACTTTATATGCTTTCAACAAAAATTTTAACAACATACCTACCAGATACAATGTGTGTTTATGCTGAAAAAATTAATTCTTAATTTGGTGGATTTAAGATGGAAAAAATTCCCTTAACACTGAACGATGTGATGGAGCTGTAATAAAACACATTGTCGAGCTGTAATTATTAAAATACTGTGTTTTGCAAAATAACACCTTAGCGTTCGACTATATTTGTGTTATGGTCTTTTCTCGATTAGTCTGCTTGGGATTTGGGAAACGTTACCGCTTAAGAAAACAATTTTTATTACGATGCACGTTAAAAATTACCTGCTCTATCATTTTGTATGATGAATGAGATCAGATGAAGCCCATTTTTAGAGATAGATTTATGATGTTCGCCTAAAAAATACCGTATACATATTATATGTATAAAAACCGAGTGCTACCAAAAGTACAACTGATAAAAATTTGATAGAATTGGCTGTAAAAGGTGGGATGCAGGCAAGTGTTGATCATTTTTTAAAATTTAACTCTGATGAAATATGAATTCATTTATTTGAGGGAAATATTTAAAATGTGTTTTTCATTTTTTAAATATGCATAATACTCGTACATTTATTCAAATCAATAATATGAAATGATAAATTGTTTTATTTTCATCTTTTGTGTATAAGTGAAAAATCGTTAAGTTGAAATGCTACTGAAATTCACTTCTTTGTTAAACTTGTTAAATAAATAATTTTTCTTTTTTGCAACATGGTTAAAAGTTTACAAAATCTCATCAACCCAACTTTTTTGACATCAACACTATAAATATCAATTTGTGTGTGAGTGATGTTTTGTCCATAAAATGAAAAGAAAAACAATTTTACAAGACATAATAATGTCAAAGAGGACAAACAAGTTAACTATTAGATCAATAGTGAATGACCAAGTGGTTTTTGGAGTGTATCATATACCTGTAGGTGTATATTACAGTGTACGACAGTGACGTATCCCTGCAGTGCCATATATCAATTAAGGGGGTGACTTCCAACGTAAAAATGCTAGATAGGTACAGTACATATAGTGGGCAGATGCGACCACTATACTCTGCTTTATACCGGTGATTTAACGTTGGTTGCTGCAGAGAGTAGGTTGACAGGTAGCTCGATAATCTGTGATCAGGGATACATCATTTATCTTCGTCTGATTGGTATATACTGCGGTTGTGATACATGCGACTAAATTGCTTGATTGTTTTGTATTTAACTCGAAATTACATTTAACGTATCTCGAAAAACATTCTGACATTTTCATTTGCATATTGGCGTCGTTTTTCTCATTTTGTTTTTATTCCGTGTGAAAAATGTATGTGTTTCGAGATAATTACAAAACGGTATAAATATGTTTTGTTATGTGTGTATTTATGGCATATTCAATTTTTAAGTTTACATACATGTTTCAGCTTTTTATTTCTAAATAAAACATATTATGAAACAGTATTATTATCCCACTGTTTATTATTGTAGTTCAAGCATAGACTTTAGCAATAATTGCTTTATTGTGTATTATGTACTCTTTTGTGCACATAATTGGATTTCATTACATCGTGCACTCTATTAGTTGAAGTGAATTTCGTAATCAATATTGTGTCTATGTCAACAAAATAATAGTTATTGAAGGGTAGGTGCTGTTATTTTCAAAATTAGATAAAGTGTAATCAGGTCTCGTTTTTAGAGTAATTTAACAGTCTATTTTAAAGAAGAAATTGCACCTGGTGCACAATTAATTTGATATCAGTACAATTATAACAATTTTATGAAAAAGAATTAAATTGGGTAGATTTTGCGGTATCTAGAATAGGTATTATTCCCGTTTAATAAATCTATGCCAGCAAATGTATGTGATGAAAGCGGATGTGTTGAATTGTAAGTTATTTGCCAGTTCAATTCAGGGGACAAGAAGCAGAAAAATGCCTTTTCAAACGTTTCCGTATACTGAAAATCGTCTCCATTGCTGGCCTTTAACCTATTTGGACCCATTCATTTCACTTCATTTATCAAATTTGTTGATATGTGAATCAGCCGTACATATATTTTATATTCAAGTAAATATTTCTATTTTCTTTGTGTGTTTATTTATGGATTTTGAATAGATTTACGTATATGAATATGTGATTTATCTTGAAGAGAAAAAAATAAATTTACTCACGATTAACTTGTCAAAACCGATATCATTTATTATAATGTGTGTGTGACTGTACATATAATTCTATCAATAGTGATATATTAATCACAAAAATGTGTATTAGTGTTCTAGTTTTTTTTTGCAATTTTCATCGATCAATTAAAACCAGCATCTATTTTTTGGCTTTTATTTTAGTTAGATACGTGTATCATAAAATTTATATTTTTATTTGAAAGGTTTTTATATTTGAACAATCTTTATTTCGTTTTAATGCTTTTGTATTTATATTTGGGTAATTTGAGAAAATTGTCGATTTGATTACAAGTAAAATTCTCAATAAATAAATATAGCTCATATATAGTAAAAGAATTTAATTTTTCCTATACATAATTCGTTAGATTAGACCATAAAATTTATTATATGAATTAAATTTTCATCGGCTATTTACACTGACAGGACAATTGGAAATGCATTCATAAAAAGGCAGTTTTAAACAGTTTTATGCTATTTAATTTCAGGAAACTATTCAGATTTTCCGTACATCCAATATTTAACACGTAAGTTAATTTGCCTTAAAAACAAAGGCAAATCGAAAGAAATATACATTAACAATGATTATATGTTCTTTAATTTATTTAATATGGCATACAATATGCTTATCTTTGTATAAAGTATGTAATAAAGTGAATTGAATTGAACTAATTTATATAATTTCAGTGGGACGTGAACAATTCTAATAAATTGCATAATATACCTATATTGATTTTGATATACATATGTATATGGTATACTCGACATTATTTATTTGTTTGTGCGTAAATAATACAACAGAAATTTTGTTGCAATATTAATAATGGTCATTCGCAAACAAATCTGTATGTGGTTTTTCATTATAACATGAACACCTGTAAATAATATGTCAAGTGGGATAAAACCGCTCATGTTTTATGTTATTAACTTAAAATAATATCATTTGATAAATATTTGCCTCGATGATAAATCGCTTATTGTTATTCTTCTGTAACGATTATTTAACTATATAGCACATGGCATATTTCTATCTATTTTTGTATCAATTTGAAAAAATCAATTCGTTGATGTATACAGAAAAAGGAGTACACATTTTTATCCCATTAACACCATCCAGTGTTTTATTTTTATTTGTTTTAAGTACCAGTATATTCGAATTGTTCGTTTGATACCAACATCAAAGGTCAATGATGTTACTGTCCAAACACATAACAGTGAAAATGACCAAACACTATTATTACACTTGATGTCTTTTTTATCGTGTATAATAATATAGATAGAATTGAAGAACGAAATGTTTTCCACATAAAATAAACAAATTTTTCATTTTTCATACAATCATTCTTTTTAAAAACATGTAATGGTGTTTTAATCGATTTATTCTTACAATTTAGTTGAATGACTGCATAAATAGCAAAATTATTTTTGCTTGTATTAAATACACTAATTAAAGCTATAAATAACAATCCAACTGGCATAATTCTTTTATAAACGAAGTGTTTTTTTCTATGAATACACTGTACGTTTTTAAACCAGCTATATGCATACATATATATCACTTTTACACACGCACGTACAGAAAAAATCACGCAATATTAAATAACACAGATTATCATAAATTTTGTTATATTTAATTAAATTATTTTCCACACTTAAGCAATTCTTGTAATGAAAAAACAAAGTACAAATTTATATGGTGTTGTACACATATTAATAATGAAAAACCTATTATACATATTGGGTATTATTTTAAAAGGCAAGTTATGTAATCCTATATATTCAATGGCGTGAAATGTTACAGTCGACTGAAAACAGAATTTTGTCACACTAAATATATTACCAAAAGCACCTAATAAATTTCGCCAAGGTGGTGTGTGTGAACTTTAAGAAATGTTATACATTCGACTTTTGAACGAGAAATTAATTTTCACTTTCAAAGAAATGCGAGAAATTTAGCATAAAGTTTACAAGAAACTATTTTCCTATTTATGACGTAGGGGTGTGTTTGCAGAATTTCTAATCTCAACATTCTACGGTACACACCAAATTATGCCACCATAATGTTTTTTGTATTATATAACAGTAACATAAAAATAAATTCCAACTGGATATTGTTTTTATATATTTTCCAAGTTAAGAGTCTTCAACTTAATAAAAAGACTTGTATCCAGTCAAAGGATTGTTATGCTTCTTGAAACAATACAATATCTCGTTTTGTTTCCTGTACATTCGCCCCATTTCCCGTGTCATTACGTGACATTAATCAAAAGTACAGCGCTTGTTGTGCGCTGTGTGTTGCGGGGGCGGGAACGCCGTCGTCGTCGTCGTCGTTTCTTGTCAGCTTGTGAAAATTCAAACATAACCGTTTCAGGGGATCTCCTTATAGTCTGTATTGTGTTTCACGAATAATTGTAGACTATGGCGAGGTGTAATTATGTAAAGTAGCAATGTCTTAATTACGACTCTTTATTCAAAGTCAGGTGAATAATAATTCCTTTACGCCCACCGCGCTTCAAACTGTCTCCAATTCTCCACTGTCTCTTGAGTGGAAGTGCAAGAACCGAGAGCAATGCGCGTGCCACCTCTATATATATGTAGATGGATACACCACACCCCCGAAAGAACTGTTTAATTTGTGGCAAAGTTTAAAATAAATTACGAAATAAAACTGTTCGAATTGCAATTGATACATTATTCACGAAGAAGATGCTTAAAGAATGCCTTTAATTGATCAATTTTCTTTATTTGTATTTGGATTTGTTGAATTTTTATTCAACTACTTATTTCTACATTATTTTAGAACATTTTCATGTGTACTTGTTAGTAGAAAAATAACTAGAAATGTTAATTTGTTTTATCATGTAAACTTCCGAAGTATCTTTTATTAATTCAACCTAGTATATATAGATAACACAACTTTAAACCTAATTAGGTTACATACACGCAACATAATCATTTAACAGTTGTAATATTTACCTGCCATATTGTGATTAATTACAATTCAAGTGATTAAAGAACACCACTGAAATTATACCTGTTTCTCTCATTGTTTGTGTATATTTTAGGTAGTTTGTAATTATTTCTAACTAAAATGATGACAATGTTATTTGATTAGTTACACACATTATATTCTGTTTAATTCTACTGCAATTTATTTAATGATGATTTCAATATTTCTAATCAAATTATATTCCATACTTTATACATTGAATAATATCTCTTTTGATATTATGAATTTTTCTCTATATATGTAAAATCTTTACATTTGTACATGTATGCAAATAATATATACATATACAACACGTATTCGTAAATATAATGCAAAATAGAACATGAAATAGCATTACATTCTCAAATTTCGTTCGAATCTAAAATTGCATACCTACATATATATGTGTATATTTTCATTAAATTGAAATTTGATTAATCCTTTTCTATGCGACAAAGCAAAAAAACTACAACATCCAATATAGTGCAATTGTAAATGTTAAAAGCATTTATAATAATATGCTAATCTTCTTATATTATATGCAAATAATATGGTTTTGTACAATTCTATGCTATACCTAGTTAAGACACACAGAATCGCGTGATAATCCGCTAGGAAGTACACCTTATGAAATGGAATGAGATTACCCGCAGGTGTTGTCGAGCCTTTCTTAATCCCACACTGTTTGTGTTACAGATCCTCCAGAGATCACAACCAAACCCCGTAACTTACAAGTCAAAGCTGGTGGCATTGCTGCCTTCTACTGTGCCGCCAGAGGAGATCCTTTGCCCGTCATACAATGGAAGAAAAACGGAAAGAAGGTTTCAAGTAAGTGTTATTTTTTTGTAATTAATAGTCAAGTGCAAAGTGTGTACATTTTTTGAGATTTCATCGATTAATTAAAAAATACTTAGCAAAAATGTTAAATAAAAAAACTTAATAGCAGTTAACAAAAAGATCCGGCTCGAAGGACCAAAAATTATATTTGGTTCAAGTAAGACATATAAATGTGTAGAGTTTTTGTCAAATCGGCTTTTGGTCTATTTGTGGTATGTTTAAATCTTTTTTAGTTTGTACTAAAATATTAACAAGTCGATCTCATTAATATTATCTAGATTTCTTACATATTAAAAACGGCAGAAGCTAATACTATAATTATTTTTATTCATCCAAAGTTTATTTTAATCACAATGCATAAGATTTAGTTTCTGAACTCCAATTAAATCTGGAAAATATTAATTTAAAATGAAAACTAAGACTTTCCTGTTTTTTTTTTTAATTGTGAAGTCTTCATTAATTAATTTTCCCATGCTTTTCTGTTTTTAAAATATGTTAAAATTTCATTTTTCACTGAGACTTTAAAGTACTTGAAAATTACTAACTTAATAGTATCAAACTATCAACTATTTCGTTACTGGTTTCGTAAATCAAAACTTTTTGTTCAATATAATAGAAATCCTGATTTGTATATATAATTAACATAAAGTTCGAACTAAAATATAATACAGTTTATCATTAGTTTCTCCATCATTTATTCACAATACAAATCATTATTATCAATTCACAAGACTTCCCTATATACATGTATAAAGTACATTTAATTAGTTTGATTCATAATAATGTTTCTTGTATGTGAAAAGTTGTTCATCGTAATATTTAATAATACGTATATAAGTAATCATGTTGGTAGTATTATATATATGTACCTACATAGTTTTGCTGAATACAACATTTATATTAAACGATACAAATGTAGCACACGTACAAAGTTTGAGGTTTTCTTTCAGGTTCCCAGACTCGATATCAAGTAAAGGATTATACAGATGGTTCAGCTTTACTACGAATTGAGCCTGTTAAGGCTGGCAGGGACGATGCCAGCTATGAATGTATTGCTGAAAATGGTGTCGGAGATGCAGTCAGTGCTGAGGCTAGTTTAACAGTCTTCGAAGGTGAGTACGCTTTTTTACGATTATATACACTGTTCTTTTTCCCGTCGTCGACACTTTATATCCGGTCGTAGACATTCTGTTTATGTCAAACATTTACATATAATGAAATTGTGGACGGTTATATGACGCATTTTTTACGCATACTGAAATCCTATAGAATTCATCATGCCGAACAAAAAAAAAACTAGCCGGATTGAATTTAATATAAAAATATATATTTGGTATTATGTAATGTTGGCTTTAATGCAAAATGGGATTTTTCGACGCACATTTAGAATACATCCAGTGAATTTCCTGTGCTTGTGCAACATTATCAGGCTTTGTATTATTCAACTATAAAATTAGGGCCATTTGTGGCCCACAAATATGAGAGTTGGACAAAGGATGGGCTGGTTGGTGGTAGTATTTGCTGCATTACAGTATCACCATTATAATTTATATTAATGATCAAATATTATTTCGTGTTATAAATACATAAAATACTTACTTGAAATAATGCCATAATTTATAAAACCACCATTCAGAATAACTATAATATTCTCTTGTATACTGTACAAGTATGTGGAAACAATTGATTGTAAAATGATAATTAGAAAAGTAGATTTTGGATATGTTCGCACATAGACAAAGAAAAAGGCTTTTTAACTTGTTTCCAAAATTAATATCATACTAAAACTTTATGTAAATGTCAAAACAATAGAATTTAATAGTAAAGGAGAAACCAAATAAGTTATCGTAATTTAGTTTCAAAAGCCCATATCTACCTATCTGTTCCACCATACATATATATAGTGTCTTCTGTTCTCTCTATTCGTATTCAGATTGTGAAACCCTCAAGATCAGTGACCGCGAACGACCAATTTAATAGTCTAACTCAATTTGTGTACCAGAACGTTGTTACTGGACTTCTCTGTATGATGTTTAAACGCTTGTTTGCGGCTTCACGGACAATTCCAAAGCAAATAATTTTTGAACGATTTCATTATATTTGGATGTTCAAAGAGAAAATCTTAATGAAATTTAATAACAATTTCTATATCCTAATATAATATATGATTATACAATAATTTAAGTGAGTATGAGTTTATTAAATAGTAAAAAAGCGTTTATTATGGCAACATTGTTATTGCATCAATAAAAATATAATAATAAACTGTAGGCGTTCTTCCTCCATGAAATTCAATACCTTATTAAATAGGAAATATATGATGAAATAAAGTGTATATGGGGAGTATAAGGCAATCGATAATTTCTCTAGTTGCCCTATTTCACGGGGATGATACAAAGACTTTATATATAGATCAGGCTGAAGGCGAAGCCTTCACTTTGGCCGCTTCAGCATCAGCAGCAGGTGTTAGCGCCCCAATACCGCACTCGCTGTCAAATTTAATAATAACACTCACCAAGCGCCTCGCCAAGCGCGTATTATGTATTGGGTGACAATGAATAAAGATGACGAAGAAAAAAAAAGAAAATACGCTAAACCCAATTCAATTCTAGCAGTTTCAAATTATATCTAGTATTTTGGAATAACCTATTTATTCCAGAAACGTCTATTAATAGATCGAGAAGATTGAATTTTCATTTTAAATTCAAAAATCGTTACAAACTTAGTTACTAATGATGTTGTTCTTTAACTATGTTTGTTTAAAAGTTTTTGAAATAAATTGATATTAAAGTACAGTCTTAGAACAATAATAATCATTAACGAAACTCGTTAGTCCATTGATTTAACAAAAGTCCAAAATTCGGCCAGAAATTTTTCAAAAACGTTGAAACACAATTCAAACATCATTAAAAAAAATTGTTCTTCAAAAGTCCGAATAAAGCCGATTGCTTTGGACCAGTTTTGAAGCAATATTGATTTTGCAATAATTTTCAAGCATTTCAATAATTTACATTTTATTAGTCGAACAATATTGAAAAGCAAAACAGCAGCAATCCCAATATATACAAATAAATGGTATGTGGCCCAAAAAGAAATACATACCATACAGTATACACAATAGTCGAAGAATGAAACGTTTTCACTATACTATGTTAAAAGTTAATATGTGTCGAGTTTGAAGAAATATTGGTTGTGCTTGAATCATATTTTAAAGTCAATTCTATTCACTATTTTCTATTTGAAAATGTATGGAAAACATATTTTTCCTACACCCGACTAAACTTAACACTGGGATTTTCACCCATATTCGGTCACCAATTCTAATATTGTGAAAAGGCATACACAAAAATTCATTTCATTGCAATATATGTATGGAAAATGTATGTTTTCTTTTTTTTCTGGTGAAAATTGTCTGTGTGTCACACAATATGTAGAATAGGAATATAGTTTAGATGTATATGCGAGTATATATATGCGTATATTAATTTTTTATATGCAAATTAAAGCCGAAGCCGAGTAGTTGAAAATTTATTTTATAAACATTTAAATGTAATAAAACCATTTAATATTTATGGAAGTGTGTTGGAAAATTTACATGCTTAGTACCACGACACAACAAAGTCATATTAGTTTATTTACCTTGGATTACGTTAAATGCAAATGAAAATAATCATATATATAGAATATAGCATAAACAAACCTTTAAATGGAATTATTAAGCTTAAATCTGCATAAATAATTTACAATTTAATTGCAAGAACTTTTGGAATTTTTAAATAAATTATATTTTGTGTTGTTTTAATATTTATAAAATATAGGTTGCACAATAATAAAATAATTTAAACTTTGTATCGTATAATTTACTAAACAAATACGTATATGTAGATGTGTTTATACATAATTCAAATTACTTTTCACTGTTTATAATAATTTTCCAAAAATTTGTTATTCTTTCATGAAATGAAAACCATACGAAATAACAGAGACGGACCAATACTTTTTAATGGCCTCGGAAAATGTTTCAAGAGATCCAATGTTTTAACACGAAATAAAATAAATAGTGCGGTTTTTATTTCGATGTAAAACTAAAAGAAAATTAAAAACCGAACGGAAATGACGTAACTGGATCTAACCCCATTGGATCTGGGGCACAATTTAATGTCTACATTTATGACATTTTAAATTCGACGAGCCCTCTGGTTCTGTTCAAAAATAGCCACAATTCGATTAAGAAAATTTGATGCTGCTCACAAATAAAAATTAGGCTAAAATTGAAAACGAATTCTAAAAAGTTCCTAAAAATGAATTCTAAATAAGAAATTGTGTTTCGCAGTCAAAACAAGGCGTTAAATGTGTGCAAAATATCCCAATTGGTTTTTCTTCACAATACATATAGAGTTTGACTTAGTTTAAAGAACTTTGACAAAGAATACCTTCTATCAACACGAAAAACAGTCAAATTGCGATATTTCTCTAAAAATAACCAATTCACTCAAATACACTTAAAAACCTAAGGGCTTAAACTTTGTTATGTATCAAAAATTATATAAAAAACCTACAGAGTAGCTTAAAATGTCTATTAATTGATGTTAAAAATGCTGAAATGCATATACATATATGTTATAACCACTAAAATGCAAATTCTACTTTTTCCTTTTTCATTTTAATGTATTTTTTATCCGTATCTATACCGCATACGTGTATGTATGTGTGTCCAATAAACGTTCATTAAAACGAAATGGAATGAAACGTATAGGTAATAACGATTTTTGTTTTATGTTGGTATATCACCGGTATAAGGCGTATATATACCCATATCTATACATATATGTATATAGCGTAACCTATATCGAATAATAAAGCATCAAAGTCAGATTATATTAAACGTTATATACTCATAAAATTTCAAATTGCGACCTACCATATTTTCTGAAATGATGGAAAATATTGGTTGCTTTGTATGGGACATAATAATATCTACGATTTTGTTATTAGGCATATTCGCGAGAATAATAATACGTCCTAAAGGGTCTGTAATACGAAGAAGAACGGCAAATAAGCTATAAAAAAATGTAACCAAATTGCTGGAGGGAAAATGCAATTATTTCTCTAGAAATCTTGATTAATTATATTGTTTTGATTATTTTACAAAGATTTTAAAATTAGACTATTTTTTTTGTTTGTGTTTTGGTATTCTGCTGTTTTTCAACAGAAAAGATTAAAGGCTCTTTGGCTTAGTAATTAAACAAAAATTACAAAACTATACTGTGTCCGCTATATACTTACCTCTTGAGCAATAAAACTTGATGTTATTTAAAAATTTCATTCTGAAAACGTAATCTATTACTTTCTATGAACCAAAATAAGTTCGTAAGTATACCATTTTTATCTTTTTCTATTTTCTAGTTATAATTATGAATTTTACAATCAGACGGGCAAGTATACAGATTTTAGACACTTTAGAAACAATCTTGTAATCCGGACAAATTAAGCACAGCAAAAGCTTCTACAGAATACAGATAAATAAAGGAAAGGAAAATATAATACTGGTGTGTCGCTTATAGACCCCCTGGACGGACATTCTATAAATAATATAAAAGAAAATACCAATTTATATAGAGAACAATAAATCATAGAGTACAGAGCTTTAAATTTATATCAAGCGAAATAAAAATGGCAAAAGCAACTTAAACAGAGAGGAAAAAAAATAAACTTTGATATTATATATACGGTATATATAGGAAACTGTAGAAAAGCATTGAACAATTCCCTATTGTTACAGTTCTTGACAGATCGCAGTGCACACTGTTTTACTTTACATTCATAAGTAGGGTGCTAGCGCACTATTTCATATCTGCTACCTACATCTGACATTCGCGCCGCATGCCTCATTTCAAAATACCATCTTTCATTCTATTCTTTGGGCATTTACATTTTAGCACACGCCTTTCATATATATTTTCTTCTTTCTTTTTATTCTAATATGCGCCCATGTGGTGTATATGTGTGTGTCTTTGTGTTTGTGTATTAAACACACGCACTTGCTTAACTTTCAGCAGCAGCAAAAAAACGAGATTCACAATTCACAAAAGTTCAAAGATTAAATGTTTGAAGTGTGAGCTAAATATCCCAGTAGAAGCGGCATGTCATTATTTCTTAGGTGAAAATCCTGCATTTTTGATGTCGCTTTATGTGTTGATAAAAATTTTTTTTCAAAGTTTTAATGCAGAAAAACTACAAGATTTCTGTCGTATTAATGTAAATGATGCGTTTTCAGACACTTGTTTTTAGACTAAAGGAAAGAGGGATTTCGTTTGGACTTTTAAATGTTTTGGCAACAAGTGTTAAATCTGAATATTTATAAAGACATGACGTACATATTTATATCTTTGTATGAACTTGCTGTTCTCCATTAAACTGCCTAAGTTTTTGTATTATTATGTAAAATCAAAATGGAATTTTGTATTTTGTTATATAAGTTAGGCTTTTATATAAATGCTGCCTCCCTTTATATGTTTTACTAGATTCCTTACAATAATTAATTTTATCTCTTGTACACTTTCTGACTTGAAATCAGAGCAATAAATTACATTTTCTATAAATTACTTGGTAAGATGTGGTTTATCTTGAACACATTGTAGCTCACTGCTAAGTGTTACAATTGTTCCATTATTCCAAAAGCCATAAATAAACACTTTTCACCGTCGGTTTGCCCCTTTAATACTACTAGCACCAAACGCTCTTTCACTGTATTATGCTCCTGTATGGGAAGAGACGTCATTATTAGAGCTGGAATTTTAGGCAAATAATAATTTAACTTGCCATTCCTTTGGCTTAAAGCTGCAGGCGCCAAAAACAACTATATACACTCTGCGGTTTATTTCGGTACACAGACTTTCGGCATGGATTTTGAATTCGAAATAAAAAAATTCTATGCAACTATGTGTACACGTACATAGTTTCCAAATATTAATAGGAAAACGCAAGAAAGTTATCTTTGTCATTTTATATTCACATAATATCACACACTGCTGTGTTATAAGAAAAATTGCTTTTCCACGCAAAGCTATTAAGCGTAAAATTCTAATAACTCTTGACGATCGATTTAATAATTTATATTTTATAGCTCGAGCGTTTTGAATCTTTTCCATCCATTTGATTTCTATGTGCTAAAGTAAACATTTGTCAATTTTATAAACGATGATGGCGGAAAAATATTTTGTTATTTTATTATGTAAGAAAAAGTAAACGTGTTAAAAGTAATTTGTACAAAGCAAGTTTCGTAGAAAGATATGAAGAATTTAAAAGTTGGTTTATAATATGAGTTTATAGGTATAGTTGGATGTGTTTGGGGGTAGTGGATAATGCATATCGCATTCTTTGCTACATTGAAGGTGATGTTAAACCGTTTGGAAAATAATTCACGCCAGTAAATCGGCTATAGGAGGATAGAAGATTAGCGGTAATCCAAGAAAATAGCTTTTGGAAACAGTATTTTCGGTCGACGGGTCTTAATGTAAACGTGCTTTTGCAATACATTAACTATTAAAGGCAAAAGATATGGTCCGCCAAGGTGAATATTAAATGTGTTTTTATAACGCCACCACCACCACCAGTCAACGATGTTCATAACCTGATGCTGCTGCTGTTATTGCATCTTCTTCATTTTTTTTGTTCTCCTGGAGAATATTAGTGATATCAATCACTACTATATTCTTTACGTCATATTACTGAAAACTCTCCTCCACAATCTCTTGTAAAACTTCCAAAATTAGTATTTATATATGCAAGAAAATTACTGCAGGGAAACGCTCGATTTTTAATATTTAATATTTTACTTCAAAATAACAAAATTTTCTGCAAACTTTAAACATATCCCGAAAATTGCATGTATGATGGTAGTTTTAGAATATGTTGTTCAGGAACGTTTTTAATACTTTGAAAACTGCGCTTGTTAAATAAGTGGTAACACACTGCACTAATAATTCACAACAATAATACAATAAATATGTTAACCGACAATATAATTCCCATTACAAAACATTATTATTCATTTGAAAAAGACTGCTAATCCTTTAGTGTATTGTAAATTCAATATTATAGAAAAAAGTATAATAATAGTTTGAATAATTAATTTTTGCGCCTCCGTCCGTATTTAGTCGTTTTGCAATCGCGAAAATCGTCTAGAAACTGCGTTTTTCCTGCCTAGGCAGGCAAAATGAAATCTAGTGCAATTTACGTTCCCACTGATTCAGAAAATGAATTGATTTGACAGATGTCAAATGTGTCAAGTGGAAATATTGTTTATTAAATTAATTTTTTTATTTAAATAATTATTGTCGGCGCAAAAAATATTGTGTTTTATGCGTCTAGAAACTCTTTTGCGAGTGTTCGTACGTTGAGGGCTTCGGCCTGCGGCCTCAGCCCTCAAAAAACTCACACTCGCAAAAGCTCAGTTTCTAGCCTTATAAAACAAATAACTATTCTACAAATAGATATGTGTATAATTACATGTTAATACCTAAATGATTTATATTTTACAATTTTATAATAAAAAATTAATATTTGTGCTGTTTAGGGAATATATTTGCCCAATTAAAACCCATCCACAAATCCATATACATAATACATTACATATATATTATTTAAAAGTATAAATTATTTTTATCTATGATTAAAATTTGTATGTATATAAATTATATGAGAATTATTATTATATTTATTTTGCAACAAAATATTCTTCTGTTTGCGCATAATCAGTAATCTGTGCTATAATGTTCATATTATTCCATCGATACCACATTATACATATGTTCAACCATTGAACACACTTTAATGATTTGTTTCATCTTCGAAAATGACAATATCCATTATAAACTCATTGTATAATATTAATATTCTATTATTAATCGTTCTTTGTATATTTACAATTTACGTATACATATGTATATGGCAGAAACATGAAACGTGCACCTA
>SSSI01005949.1:0-14814 GCA_004796505.1 Oryzaephilus surinamensis
AATTTTTGTTTATTTTGAAAAATTACACAGTTAAGGTTTATTCATTTAGGGAAGAAAAAGGTTATGATTAGTCAGCTTACACGTGATGTAATTTTTTAAATTTTATTGGTCGAAAGTAAGGTAAGGTGGAGCATTGTGGCAAATGTATATGTCGCAGGCTTATTGTAATTTCAGTCTTATTATAATACGCACAAAATGTGTTTTATAATTTGTATAACAATTAAATGTCCTCCTTCTTTTATAGATAATGTAAATTGTTTGTTTTGACAAAAAACTTAGAATTTGTATCCTACTCTTAATGATGACTTTGACCTTGACTTTACAAAGAAAATATTGAAAAATCTATAAAATAAGGAAGAAAAATAGATAACTTATAATGTGTAAAAGCCTAGGCGTATTATAATAAAACTCATATTAGAATACGACTGCGACATATACAATCATTGGATTATTTTGAAAAAAAAAGACATAATTCAAGATGGACGATTTTTCTTCCCTATCTGAATAGAGTATAAGGTCTATTCATTTAGGGAAGGAAAAGGTTATGATTAGTCAGCTTCCACGTGATTTAATTTTTTAAATTTTATTGGTCGAAAGTAAGGTTAGAAGGTGGAGCATTGTGGCAAGTGTACACAATTATTGGATTATTTTGAAAAACGTCATAATTCAAGATGGCCGTTTTTTCTTCCCTATCTGAATAGAGTATAGGTTTTTTGAACAATTGACTTACAACTTCCGGATGGTGTGATTTGGAACCAGTTAATTCGACATCAGCGAAATGAACGATTTCAATGCCACGATTTTTGGCACGCTGTTTAGTCGCTGGACGTATTTCTTTGAAGACGATCAATTTTCTTAGACAGCGCGGTGAACGTTCCAACAACAAATTACACTTTTGATCGTCTTCACATACGACGCACGCAATTTCGGCTTGTTTTATTATAAAGGCACATGCATCCGGACCTAAAGTGTCATACAATGGTACCAGAACCATGCTGTAACAGTATACAGCCTGTTCGGTTAGTATCCATTCGGGGCAATTTTGCGAATAGATGCCAATAATGGTTTTGGTGCCCGGTTGAAGGCCGTGCGCCACCAAACCGGCACCTAAATTCGTTGCACGTAACAGTGCTTCATTGTAATTCAACCATTGGTATGGTTTTGTGTACGATTCACGCCATCCCAAACATGGTCCATTATCTGGAATTGTTTTTTGAGCGAATTTTTCGAGACAATTTGTTAAAAATCACTTACTGGACACTTTGGCGCCTCTTCGAAACGATTCGTACAATGTGCGCGTATCTGGATACATATAACTAACGAATTTACCTTCTTTTGCATCTTTGTAGAAACGTGATACACGTATCAAATCTGGTCCCTGTAAATAATTTTCAATTGAATTCAAAAAACGTTGGATTTATGCCAAATTTGAATGGTTTGTCGAGAGAAAATGCACCTCGTCTATTCATCGGCATTTATATTGGATCCAAAATGTTTTAATTATAAATATTAAATGTTTATTTTGTAAATATATTTTTGTTGATTGAAAATTTGTTGATTTGCGATTAAAAATAAACGCAAAATTTAAAGGTCAATTGCACCATTTTCATTTTTGGCAAACTATATATTATATTAATGGATAAATTCAATTAAAAATCCTTACTTTGTAATTATAGACATCGGATTGATTGTTTAAATTAATTGGTGTTGTAATTGGTGGTACAGAAGAACAACAAGAACAACAATTACACATTTTTTTTATAAAAAATTTGTTACAACATTTGAAATTTTTATCACACTATTATAAAATTGTATTTTTTTTATAAATTATTGGCAAATTTTCAAAAAATTCACACACATTTTTATTTTATCTTAATATCTTTATATAATCGACTGTGTAGTTGTAATTAAATTGTTGTTTTACGATTTATTTACGATCTTTTATTAACTAAAGTTAAACTACAACTAGTTGGGATTTTTTAATCTCAGTGAAAACTTTTATTAGATTTATTATGAAAAGATTTACGATTGTAATTAAAAATTTCACGCACAATTTCAATACGACTGACAAGTTTTCTAAATGAAGGACAAAATCAGAGTGTGTAACTCGTGATTTAACTATTTCGACTGGTTATAGTTATCCCGAAGGATAACATTCGCTATTAGCGTTCCCAGAATAGTCCGCCAATCCGACTGTCTGAAAATAAATCCACTGAAAATGCACGTAATATATAGTTTTGTGTATGAAAAAGGGTTGCACAACTCGTATAATTAAATTTTTAACAGTTACACTTTTTTTTCAAACAATCATAACTGTAAATGAAATTATTATAGAAAAAAAAACCAACAAATTATATTTAAATATCATGATTACAACAAAGACGTGATCGAGATTAATTTTTTTGTTATTAATAAAAGAGTTTATTGTTCTTGTGTAAAATAATTAACGTCGTTGCAAATATATAATAATAAAATGAAATTTGCGAGTTCGTTGAACCACGAAATAAATAAAAAAACGAACCTCTTTTGAATCCCATTACATATTATAATAAATTGAAAGATGCGGATGAACTGTTAAAAAAATCAGCAAAGTTCATACAATAATGTGAGTCACATTTTTTATATTTTCTAATTAAATTGCCTAATTAATCGATTAATAACGGTTCTTACATCTGGATGTTCCTTTTCCAACACACATTGCCCATCCAATGGGAACAAAGGCTTCTGTGGGGACGGTCTGCTCGCTAAATAGAATGCAGAGGCGGCTGCAACACCAGTTAATGCCAATGCACCGGCACCACCGCCAATATAATGCAAATATTGTTCCATATCGTCCACTAGAAAAGAAATTTTATTGTAGAAAGTGCTTAATTGCGACCCATTTACCCGTTTTCCTAACAAAATAGAAGTACTTACAATTTCGCCAACGATTTTTGTATTTTTTCTGTTGTTTTTCATCGTTATCACTTTTCTGTTTGTTTGTTAATTTACGATTTTTTATGTAGTTGCGTAAAAATGTGTCAACTTTCATTATGTTCCACGAATTCGTTTTTCGGTAGGAAAAAATTGCACCCGCGATGGCTTGTTCTTCGCCAATATTTACAAATGCGTATGATATGGTGTTGAATTAGAGCAAATTTGCGGTATTTTGACTGTTATACAACTGCTGACTGTATTATGTATAATAATAATGGTGGGGCCCGCTTTTATGGCCACACTAAGAGCCTTCTCCAACCAACACACACACACACACACACCAATGCACGGCACAACCAGAGAAGAAGTCTTCAACGTTTTGATGGCAATCAGTTTTTCTCTATTAGAAAAATTGTGGGGATATGCCCAAAAAAGCAAAAGTTTGCGCTTTCTCTCATTATTTCAAACTACACATACGTATTTTTCCATTATTTTACAATTTATTCCCTAAATAACTGAAAAATTGAAGCGGAAATGAAAACCCATACATGGTACAATAAATGCACTGAGACAGACACAGTAATAATAATGCTGGCCCACTTTTAACACCACAATCTGTTTAACAATATTTTTTTTATTGTCATGTATATACAAGACCTCATGTATATAAACATGGCTTGCAAAATATTACATATATACAGTGTGGTGCGAGGTTATTGAACCCATAATTTAATATACATACATATATATGCGGCAATTTATATATTGGCGAGTTATTTTTACAACAAAAGAAGAACTCGATGGCAGAATAATTGGATTTAAATGTTACAAAGAAATACAGGTTAGTAGGCCACGGACGGGATTAGTGACGTCATATAGTACAAGAGAAGCCCATTTTACTGTAAAATTCGATCGTGTTCCAAGAAATTTTCGGATGTGACCTTGAAACACAACTCTATATATATGTATATACGTGTATTGTTGAAGAGAGAAGAGTTTGCCGTTAGATGTTGAAAACGGGGTCATTTGGACACGTGTGTATGAAGAAGAAGAAAAGATATCATCTCGCACCAAACGGACCGAAACAAACACAACTCTTTTATTGAAATATATATACATATATACGTTTTGTTGTTATTATTATTATTATTATTGGTTTAGTGACCAAGTATCTGAGCTTAAGATCAGGCCATTCACCTCTTATAAATAATATATATAGACAATTTCTTGTTTATAAATAATAATGTTGGCGCGTTCACCATTTTTTTAATAAACATTCTAAAGGTAGGGCTTGTATTCAGCCCATAATATGGGTTTGGTTCGTGTTGATTGTACAAATCCGATTTATGTGTGGGTGCAAGACGGAATTGTTGTATTTCCGGTAAAATTTTTCGTTTTTAAAATTTGGCGAATGCGCCAATATTAGAAACTGATTTTTTTTTGTTAAAAAACAACTACTTACCACTGTATTGAATTAGAAACTGGTATTTACGTATAGAATTAACAAAATTAAATTATTTTTAGACATGTTCACCTTTAAATATGTTTATTTGGTGATTTTGATAACGAAAAAAGCGCACTTAATGTGATAACGATTATAAAACTTGCTAGAATACTGAGAAAAATCGTACATTTCGCGTTTTATTTCGTCCTTGATTGAAATAAACTTTAATTATTGTTTAGAATTATTAAAATAATGCATACAAACACATTTTGATTGGTGTAAACCTTGAATTTAATCGTTTGGCAGTATTAATAAAAATAAATATTGATGTTTTGAAATATTTGGCGGCATAACAGCGCCACCTACAACTTACCAACAGTGAAAACATCGAATTTTTGCACAAATTGCCAGGAACTCTTCGTAGCATTTAATAAAATATCCAAACTATACATAATTGCGAAATTTTTAACGTATAATAAGGCACTAAATTATTGGCTAATATTTTCATGAAAATTTAAAATCATTTTACACATTTAACGAATTTCCAAATAAACATTATTTCACATCTTTCTTGTATATCACAACCGGCGATTGAATTTATTTATAACAAATCACAGAATTTTTATTATATTAGCAACATTTGATTCGATTTGTTGTCGATTTCAACTGCATACCGGTAGACGTGACGGCAGCATTTGGAGGCGGCTGTGACCAATATAGTACAATAGAAAATGTCAGCTCAATAGAGGCGCCGTTTCAATATTTTATTATACAAAACGAATCAATAAATAATTAGTGTAATAAATTGAAACTTTATAAATTATTCAATGATTTTAATGACAATTTCGATTTGTTGTGAAGATTTGTGTAGAAAAAAATGCGACCTTTTTACCATCTGCTTGCATGTCACATGAATATCAGCATCGTGACGTCATAGGAATTGGTCGATAATGAATTACGTTTGAAAATTTGTGAAAAATTAATGAATATATTTGTTAATTCTAACTTACCTTTAAGAAATTCTTGTAGATTTATATGCAATTACGTGTATTTATTAAAAATTCATTAATTACGAATTAATACTTTTACTAACTTATGAATTTTTAACTATAGTTTTATTTATTTATGCAAGTTAAACAATAAATAACGATTACGAATTAAATACACAGATATAAAGAACCGAAAACAGTAAACTGAATATACTTTACTCCAGTTTTATCTTAAAATGATTCATAAATATAATAATATGAAATTATAAATCGTATTTAAATAGATCGGACTGTTAAAGTTCGACATCTCGACCTTTCTCAACAGTTTTTACGTTTTTTTTTGAATATTTATAGAGAATACTTTGAAACTTAAAGTATTTTCTAGATAATACGTTAAAATGTTTTATAAGTTATATAGAAGGCTATGGAAATTTGAATATAAAACAGCGCCCACTTTTATCAACTTTAACATTCTCTTCCTTTTTATAAATAAAAAACAAACTGAAATTTATTGATAAAATAATAAATCAATTATAATGTTTAAACGATAAAACACGATGGAATAATAAATGACATAAAATAATGGGTAAAAATGGAGTCATCAATCAAAAAACGCACTCTTCGATACAACAATTTTATTTATTTACACAAGAATACATCAACTTTTCAAAAAAAAACGTCTTTTAAGGGTGTACATTTCCTCTATCTTAAAATATGCACATAAATTACAGTTATCTGTAATAACAGTTTAGAAAAATTCCAAATAATACAATAAATATAGGTTTTTTTTAAAATTTGCATATTTTGTATCAAACCACCCCATTTTACCGGCACCCACATTCAGCCACCACCATATCCTTGTAGGCATACCTGTAAGTCAGCACCCCATTTCCATCCACATACAGAACTGATATGGAATCAAGTCGCGTAGGCACGCAACACGATCTCGTGGCCCTAGATGGTGCCACACTATGGACCAATGCCTGTAAAATGGCATGTTTCGTTGGATTTAAATGTTCAGCAACCGGGTAATAGCATCGTCCTTGACACTGATACGCCTACAACAATAAATACATGTAAATCGGCCATCAAAATGCATATTTTTTGTTTAACTTCATAACCGCTTGGCTGTACAATCCATAAATCGTATTCAATTTCGGCGAAATTCACGTACAGCGGGCGACGCCGGCAACTGTTGCGTATTTTTTTTAAGTGGTTACGAAAATATTTCGTGTCGTCCCATATATTGTTGGTTTCCTCTTCGTATTCTTCTTCCAAGTTGCGTTTCTTGCGAATTTTACCAAATTTTCCATCATTTGATATATAGGATAGGATTAATATCGGATAATCGTGTTCTAAATCATCAACTAAAGGCATTAAAGATAGTTTCAAATTGAAATTGTCCAATTTTGGCATTAACGATGTAATTGTTATGAGAATTTTCAAATGTCTGTCGTTTAAAAGAGCTTTTCCAACAACTTCCGTCACGTTAAATGATATCCAAGTGTTGTTATTTTGTGAAATTCTCAATTGTTGAATACATTTTACATTGTTTGGTGTTTGAAATGATGCAATTTCCAAAATACGTTCAATTTTATCAAAATTCATGCTCGTATTTACGATTGTGAGGATTTTTAGTTCAGCTGAAATGAAGTTTTCGTCTTTATCGGCTGTTGGTAATTCAAATATCAACAAATGGCTATCGGAAAATCGTCTAAATCCTTCATTATCCACAAAACTGTCTACAAAAACGCATTATTAAGCAAAATTACGGGTTGATGACGTTTTTTTACCTGCTTGTTTCGGAATTAAACTTCTAACAACATCCACACCCTTATTCCCTTTATTCTTTTCGTACAATTCCAGCATAAACTTCGGTATATGGTATTTAATTTTCTTGTTTTTCATTAAATTATCAATTTTCTTAGTATTTATAAAATTCACTTCAATACTAGTCGTTTTTATATTAAATAAAATATAAAACATCCACCATAAAACAATTACACACAAAATAAATACAGTTATTGTACAAAAGAAAATTTTTTTCGTCATGTTTGAAGAAGTTTACAAGAATGAAGGGATCATTGTGGTATTAGTAGCGTCGAGACGCCTCAAAAAACCACTTGAAATCCATTTGGGGATATCAGTAAACACTGTAATTTATTTCAGGGTTAAAAATAAACAAAACCTCATTCAGTTCTAATGTTTTTTTTTTATTTAAAATAAATATACAAATTGAGCAAAAAATTTAATTTAAAATTAGACCGCAAAATTCGTTATTCTTCCGATTCAAATAGTACGTCCTACCTGGAATCGTGTTGTTTTGATAACGAGCCAAACGGATTTTGTGTTTGCTGTTCGGAATCCGTTCGATTTTGTAAACAGTGTACCGGAACAGCGTGTCCGGTTGTGAAACAATCAAACAAATCATCATACGTGAAGCGAACTCGGATTGTGCACGAAGTGTTAACTTCGGTTCACTGCTCGCCGTGAACTCCAATTGGGTGCGAACGAACCCAGCATCGATGGTCATCGAGCCCATCGTTAACACACCATTGGATTTTTCGATCAAAGACTTCAAATTTCGATTCCACAACGACACCTCCACTTGTCCGGACAGGTCGAAGGAAAGCCCGCCTTTTACGTCGAGTTTCACGAGAAATCCCGATGATAGACGAAGGGTTTCCTCATGGTCTTGCAGCATAATTAAAGCCTAAACAAACAAAATTTTCGGAATAAATCGTTAACATTTTTTGGAATTTGGTTTTACTTGATAGGCTGGCGTTTTTTCTGAAGCCGTCCCCGACCACACGTGCCCCATCAGCTCCCCTTGTCCCGTAAAAAACACAAACGGTCTAATTTGGGTGCCAAGAACCGTTAGTTCCATGCCAACACTGATTTGTTCGTTGTCCAAAGTCGTTTCATCGGCATTCGTTTCACTGTCCGAAGTCAAAAAACTGGACAACCCGCCAGAATAAATCCCCAAATTCAAAAATTCGTTCATTTGATCGTTTTTCTCCAAGATCACGGCGACTGAACCGCGTTTAACAAAACCTTTGCTCATTTCCTGTATGGAAACCAGACTTGCATGACTTGAATTGCCTTTGAAGAAGGCACGTTTGATGGCTGTTGAAGAACCGCGTGGTGCCAATGTTGAATAGTTGTTAATAAGTCCATTTTGGGCTATTAAACGTGCTAAACGATTACGGAACTCGACATTATCGTCACTTAACATGTTTAAACGTTGCATTAAAAATTGTTTTACTTCGTATTCGCGATCATTTGATGCCAAATATTCCAACAATTCGTTAATAATGTTGTCATTTCTAATTTGAGTGCTTAAAATCACGTCGAGTGCTAAAGTTCTGGCACTCGAATCGTATTTACGGTCTAATTGGAGGAACGTTCTTCTTGCAGCTTGAATTACTGGCTCGGACCACCAAGAAGTGTTGAAAGAATGTAAAGTTTTCCAAATAAAAACGATTTCTCGACTACTATTGTTCGTTTTTAACGATTTAATTAAATGCGAAACAGTTGATTTTGATTGTAAATTAATTAATGCTCGATAAAATGTGAAGCGATCTTCACTTTCAGCAAAATCCAGCTCATTTAAAATGGTTTCTTCGACTTGGGATGCTAATTTTTCGACTGAGGCAGTATTTTTAAAGTTTTTCGCCAATTTTTGGGTCATCGAAGCGATTGTTAGTATTAAAGTTTCCTTTAATTTTGGCGGGACATTTTCGTAATTACGAAATTTGTTCAACAAATCTTCAATAATCGTTATTTCCGGTTGACTGTTGTACGATAAGGCCCATAAATAGCGTTCGCAATTGTCCAAATCGTCTTCACGATCGAAATGCAATTTTTTGACAACGATTTGATGTATTTCCGGTGTTTGCGCGTACCCTAGTACGTCATAAAGTTGTAAAACTACGATTTTATTCTTTTTCGATTGCAACGTTTTTGATACATCATCTTTGTGGGCTTGTCGTGCAACTTTTACCAGTTGCAAAAAGACTTTAGCTTGCCGAACACTGCCCAAATGCTCGTTTTGCAGCAAATCGCGTACTTTTCCAACAGTTTTCGCGAAACTTTCTCTATTCTCTTCATTTTCTTTATCATTTTTTATTAATAAACTGCTTTCGATGTATTGTGAGTGCGTTATTTGTTCGAAAATTTGCTTAAAATCACCAACAAGTGGTGATATTTGTTCGGTTTTCACGAAATTTAAGGTTTGCTTTGATGTTATAAAAGTTCCCAGTTCTTCGTTGGCATTTATTGACATGTGATGGTGTTCTTTGGCTATTATCGACTTAATTCGCGTTTCACTCGAGTCCAGTTCGTAGACTGTCGTTCTTTTCGACACCACATTCGTGTCCAAAATCGGATTCGGATGTTTCGATAATGGTAAATCGGTGGAAACGCAAGAAAATTTCGATTTCATCACAACTAATGGTGATGGAAACGAATAAGAAACGGTGCAAGTACCGGAAACGTCAGTTTCTTGCACTTCTTCGTCGTTTTTACCAGAAGGTGTTAATTTTACCTAAAAACACACTCAAATTGTTCAAACAACAACGTTTTTTATACGAAAATTATACTTGAAGTAAACTAGCGATGGCTTTCTTTAAATTAACCAAAGAATTCGGTTCGTTTTTGTCGTGGAAAAATTTATTCGATTCATTATTTCGCCATAGAACCAAAAACGGCTTATTGGAATATTCGTCCAATGGTGAGGAATGTGGTACGAATTCATCCAAGTTCGTTTTTCTACTTCTTATGTACAGTTTTGGCGATTTTAACTTAAAAACAAATTAGTCGGTGAATGTTGAAACGTGTTTTTACACTCACCTGGATTTGTAAAAGTCTTTGAAATTGTTCATCTGCCCATACTGTACTAATAATAACATCCGCATGTAATTGGAAACCAATACTTTTCGTAACATTATCTTTTTCATTTAATAAAACACCCGTATTGTATTGATAATGGAATGAAATGCCCTCTTTAAATATATTTAAACTATTATCACCACCTTCGGCCGATGAAAGTATTACAAACGAAGAACACATTAATATTAATTTCGTTAATAATAAATAATATACAACTGGACAAGAATTTTTTATTGGTAACATGTTGTTAACTTTTTAACACAGCATCACACTAAAATTTTATATACGACGACGAGTTGTTCACCAACAGATTATTTTATTTTAAATATTCTTATCATCATTGCAAAGGTCATTATTTTTAAATAAACTTACTAACAAATAAGTTATCGTCATTATTGATTGTTGGGGGGTTGTTTTTATCTAAAATTTTAAGATTGTATACAAACGATAAACAACTGATTTGTGTGTAATTACCTGATTTTGAATTTTGAATTTGGTGAAGATGTTTTGAACTTGGGGCACTTAAAATCACTGTTTTTTTATAAAAGAATGTTAAATATACAACTATCGTACCAGTAAAGAAGCCAAGGAGTGTATGTACCGTTAGTAAAACTGTTGAAAATAAAGTCGTCGTGTGTGTATCCACTTCTACCTTGCTGGTACTTTACGTCAACAGAATCAATTATTATTTTTTATATACTTGGTCTGTGTTTCCTTTAATTTAATATTCGATTAACAGTTATATTTGCACTAATAAAAACTAAAGCAGTTTTTCATTATATATAATTTTGATAAGATAGTATACCAATTATACCATTCACAATTATGTGTAAATACATAAAATACACACGACATTTATTACAAAATCTAGATAATAAAAATGTTCTCTGATGGTAGAAACATGGAATCACAATTTATATTTGAATTATTATGTTTTATTAGACCGGAACTGGTTAATAAACAACATGGAATAGACGAATAGAGAATTATTTAATAATATAATTATATGGACAATTACAATTAGCTTTTACTTGGAAACAACATTTTTAATTAGTGTTTCGTCTGGTATGTTCGGCAAATTATGCAAAATGCAAAATTTAAAAAACCATGAAATTATTTCAATGATAAAAATATTGGTAGCAATATATTAACTCATTATTTGATTTAAATTAATAAAATACGTGTAAACTAATTAGAATAATGCAATAAAACCGTATTAATTAATAATTAGGTCTTTTTTTAATTGTAAATTCAAAATTTAGCAAATTGTTGCGATTTTCGCCACCTTTCATAAAAATATCAAAGCTCGTTGCTTTTCACATAAAGAAAGTTGTAAAATTTCGTTCAAGCCTTAAAGCTCATCCTTGCATATCAGTTTAATTTAAATAATTAGCTAAATAATTAATAAAATTCTATAGATAAAAGCAAAAAATTTTGTTTTATTTAAATTTTTCAATATTAATACCATTTTCGCCATCTCTTACTATAGTTTCAAAGCTCCCTGAGCTTTACATAAAGATTGTTATAAAAAATGGTAGATATTCAAGCTCATGTTTAAATATCAGGTTAATTTAAATAATATAAGCTCGTAAATAATTAATTAATCATCCAAAATGAGCGAATTTCCTACAAGTGATGACGAATTTGAGTTAACATACGGTGATGAGCTTGAAATTCTTAAAGAACATGAAGGTAACACAAAAAAGCTTTAAATTTATGAGCTTAGAGGTTAGTTTAAAGGTAAACAATTCATGTTTTTTAGAATTTTTCGAAAGCACATCATCAAATAAAGAGAATTCATCGAATATTAACAACAGTTTAATAGTAGAAAGTCAGAAAAACCAAACTGATACTCAATTAGTCTCTCAAACTCGTAAAAGGACAATTCAGGAGCTTTTCGGTGATATTGATGATCTTTTACTTGAATCCACCGCTAAGAAATACAAAGAGGATGGCACATTAGACCGTGACCAAAATATAATTCAAAAGATCTTAGAATTGCGAGAAAAGAATCAATCAGAACAGAGTCTAACACTTCCAAATCGAGAGCTTTACAAAAGTAGAGAAGAGGACAATATTTCATATTCTTTGCCAAATTTTCCACATATTTCTGTTAAAACTAAAGACAATCAACCATATTACATAAGATACCACTCGGAAGAATTTATGAAAGAAGACGTAAAACGAACTATTTCCAATTGCAATTTAAAAGAAACTGTTGTCGGCGGCTTTGAATCAGTTTGGGACGAAGCACAGGCCCTTGTAAAGCTTTTTTGCCCTTATTTTGTCACTAGTAACTCATATACTATTGTATTATAGATTAATCTTCAACTCGACAACGAAAAAACACAAAATACTCAACAAGAAACAAAATTAAACGCTTGTGTAGACCAAGCGAAACAATTATGGGTCGATTTATACAAACCTAAGAGCTATTTACAGCTTTTAAGTGACGAAGGCACTAATAGAATGCTTTTAAAATGGATCAAACTGTGGGATAAAGTCGTATTTAATAGAAAACTGAAAATAAAACCAAAACCAATCAACAATAACGAAAAAAACAAATGGAAATCATTCGGGCCTGTTTTAAATACGGATTTGGATGAAAATGGAAGGCCCCACAACAAAGTCGTACTGCTGTGCGGCCCGCCTGGTCTAGGAAAAACAACATTGGCCTATATGGTGGCCAAACAGGCCGGCTACAATGTTGTAGAAGTGAATGCATCCGACGATAGAAATACGGAAACGTTTAAAAATTTATTAGAAAATGCCACACAAATGCGATCGGTTATTGATAGTGAAAATCGTCCAAATTGTTTAATATTTGATGAAATCGATGGTGCATCAAATGCTTCAATTGATTATTTAGTCAAGTTCGTGAACGGCACAAATACAACGAAATCAAAAAAGAATAATAAAAAGCCAATGTTATTAAAACGGCCAATTATTTGTATATGCAACGACCTTTATACGCCTTCATTGCGTTCGTTGCGACAAATTGCGTTTGTTGTTAATTTTCCACCAACGTGCAGTACCCGTTTAGCACAACGTTTACTAGAAATCAGTAAACAACAGAAAATTAAAACAGATTTAGGCGCTATGATTGCATTAGCCGAAAAATCGTACAACGATATTCGGTCTTGTTTGGCTTTTTTGCATTTTTTTAAATACGAAAACAAACCGGTAACTTTATCGCATATTATGCGCGCCAATGTCGGTGAAAAAGACGTACAAAAAGGCTTATTCACCGTTTGGCAATCGATATTTTCGTTAGAAAGGTCCGTAAAATCTCGCATGAATAATATTTTGAATACAATACATGCATTTGGCGATTATCAACGTGTCGCATTGGGTGTTTACGAAAATTATCCGACAGCGACAACGAAAAACCATGAATTAAATGGCATTTCACAGGCATTAGAATGGTTCTGTTTCACAGATTTAATAAATAAATACATATACAGTGAACAGAATTATTCATTAATGGTTTATTTGCCTTACGCTTTTGTTGTATGGCATTTAATATTTGCTGGCAACACAAAACCAACACTACGTTATCCGAATGCTGATTTTGAGGTAAGATGAATGCGTTATAAACACATACCTATGTAATATATACCGACCAAGTGAGATGTCCGACCGAGCTAAAAAGTGGGTTCGCCATTTTTATGTCCTTAGTGTATTTTTTAGTGAATTTCATATCTTGCAATTGGCATATAAAGTGCGCGAAATTCAAAATATTACAGCAAAAATTGTGTCAATTTATTTATGTCACTGACAATTTAAGTCAAATGTGACAATTTAGTTATAAATTTAGTTACAATCGCTAAATCAGACTTGCGTATTAAAATTCTAGTTTTACAATTCAGTTTGTTAAAGACATACGTTTACATACTATATTTATGAAATATTTAAACATCGCCGAAAACGTATGTCAGAAAATGACAAATAGAAAACCGCTTTTAGGTCACTTTACACTAAAGGCATAAAAATGGCGTCATTTTCTATCTCTTTTTACTAGTCCAGTTTTTATTGTGATTTCAGTAAGGTTGAAGCGGTATATATTTTATAGGTATGTGGTTATAAACAATAATATACAGTTTTATACTGTTTATATTGTACGGAAAGTCATTAACAGCATGTAAACAAATCATTGTATACGACAAAAGTGTGCTTAAATGGTTTTTTACTCTCATATTTTTCACAATTATTCAACTCTATATGATCGGATGAAATCTTTTTCAATTGTAACAAGTTTGTACACAGTGTCATTGATGTTGTGTCGTTAATAATTAATAAGATCATTAGTTTGTTTGCTTAAAAAGCACATTGAAACAAACTGTAATTATTTTAGACAATGATTTGATAAAAATAAATCATTGCAAGAATAAATCTGTCATAAATTTCGTTGTCTTTAATTTCTTAAAAGGTTTTTCGTTTTTGGAATGGGGAGGGGAATCGCAAAGAAATGAAAAAGATATGCGGTTGTGGGCAATTAAAGCAAACAATAATATCTCATTAATTATTTGGCGCAGTCTACCCCATTCTCTATAAATTTTGTAAAGAAAAACAACC
>SSSI01005950.1:0-12458 GCA_004796505.1 Oryzaephilus surinamensis
TCACCACCCAGTCATCAGCAACCAGAGTACCGTCACAAATGTGGACGTCTTCCTTGAATAAAGCTACATGCCACGGCCAGTCGCCGTGCGCTGACATTTTCGATAAGGATTTTAGGCCGTTTTCACTATGTGTGCTCTGAATTCCACAATCTAAAATATTTATATTAATTAGATAGTTTCCACATACCTAAATAATATATACTGCCGAAGCGAGATGTCCGACCGGACTAAAAAGTGGGTCCGCCATTTTTATGGCCTTAGTGTGTTTTTTAGAGAATTTCATATCTTGCAATTGGCGCAAAATTCAAAATATGATTATTTATTGAATATTACAGCAAAAATTGTGTCAATTTATGTCAAATGTCACAATTTAGTTATAAATTTAGTTACAACCGCTAAATCAGACTTGCGTTTTAAAATTCTAGCTTTCCAATTCAGTTTGTTAAAGACATACGTTTACATACTATATAAATATTGCCGAAAACGTATGTCAGAAAATGGCAAATAGAAAACCGCTTTTAGGTCACTTTACACTAAATACATACAAATGGCGTCATTGTCTATCTCTTTTTACTTTTTATCTCTTTACCCAGTTTCTAATGTGATTTTAGTAAGGTTGAAGCGGTATATATTTTATAGGTATGTGAAAAAAATGTACACAAAGGTTGGAGCGGTATATATTATTTAGGTATGTGATAATTTCATGTATTCAATTATTCAAATTTCAGCCTACCTAAATTGGCACAGGAAATTTGGAGAACTTCTTTGGTTGGACATGAAGATCTTACAAACGTGATTTCAGATGCTGTAGGATCCTTCATTCTGACATAAGGAACATTAGATTCCGAGTCTTTAACAACTTGTACGCTAGTAACACGCCTGAAAGTAAAAATGTTCAAAAAATATGTTTATAACGATTGAACGGAAGTTTACATACGAGAAAGAAAGCGTTTTACAAAGCGAATTTGCCACAGTATTAAGAACAATTTCAGACTGATTACGTGTTAATGTTCGGTTCAAATTCTCAGTACACAGTTTTCCAATTTCACCTTTTTCATTGTACGTTACATATCCTTCTGATTGGAAAACGGGGGCATGCGGGGTCATTGTTGGCGTTTTCTTCACAGTCTCCACATTCGCAGTTAAACTCACTAGACAAAAACAACATTTCTTTAATTGGTTAGGAAATAACGAGCGAAATTTTTTCCATACAGCATCCACGTTCGTCACTCCCATCTGGACAATCAGTGCGTCCATCGCATCGTCTCGATTGGTGTATGCAAACGCGCCCAATTCCGCAATGCATATGGTTTCTAGGACAGTAAGTGCACGATTTCTCGTCAGTGAGATCCTGACAATCGATAACACCATCGCAAATACGTGGCGATTGTGCACGTGCCTTCAATTCATCAACACACCCTGCAATTTGTCGTTATATATTTACCGAGTTACAATTTTTTCGATAGCATTAAATACCTGGTTTGGGAATGCAATATTTTCCACCACCAAATTCGGGAAATCGATTGCAATCTAATGATTCCTTGAATTTGTCCGATAAACGGCCGCCACAGCCGGCCAAAAAGTCCTTACAGAAATTTCGGCACGGCAAAATGATGTCGTCTTCGTCCACGCCTTTTTTGCAAGCCGGTTGCAATATTTGGCAAATAAAGTCGTATGCATGCCGGTAACATTCGGCGTCAACCAATTCCCGAAAGGCAATCACATCGTCTTTCACATCTTGAATATTTTTATGCTGGAATATGTTTGGATAAGTTGTGATGTTGTAGTGCAGTTTGGAGCAGTAGGGTAATTGCAAAGGGGAGCATCTTCTTGGAGGCGGCGGTGTTTGTGTAACAGATTGTGAAGAAATCGTTGTTGGTGAAACAGTGGTGGTCATTTGGAGTAGAAGGTCCGTTGGCCTCACTTCCACACTATTCGAATCAATGGTAATATTTTGGAAAAACAACGACTCTTCAACTGAAATTTCATTAGCGAGAATCGCTTCAATCACTTTGGCGTCCACACTGGTGTACAAAGGATCAACACGTACATTGAAATGTACAATCAAGTCTTTGTTTTCAGTTCTGAAATAATACGAAATGAACACATAAAATCTCTACATTTAGAGTTTTCTTTACCCGTCCAGTGCAAGCACTTCACTGCCAATATAGCCGTGTTTAATGGAACTTCTTCTAAACAACAAATTCAGTCTTTCTTTGTAATCACGAGATCGTACTTTAAAGCTTGTAGTATTTGGATCTGCCATGTCTGGTGTGAATGTGTCACCGTCAATTACGCGAAACGTTGCACGGAAAACTTGCTCATCAGGATATTGTGGCAAGAAAAATGTATCTAGGAAAATATAAACAGATTGTTAGATAATTCATCATGCAGAAGAATATAAATAATGATGGCTTCATTAACTTAATACTATGCGAGCAAGTTTGTTTAAGTGTAAAAATCAGTCCAATGCATTCTTGGAAAATGCTATGGAAATCCGAATTAGCCCATTTTCAACGACCCATAAATTTAGATAATGGTGTTACAGATATTTATTAAATGAATTACAGACTGTGCGGTTTTATTAACAATTTTATAACGATTTATACAAGTACAATGCTCTGTAAGGAATTAAAAAAACGCATTATGTATTCCATATTTAAATTGTTATAATGTCATTCCTTCATTGACATTCTTCCTGAAAGAAAGGAAAACACGGCACATTTATATCTATATCTTGAAGGTGTGTCAAAACAAGGACACAGAATTCAGTTTACATGTACAGTTAAAAATTGACCATTTTTTCACATTGTTAATATATTAAAATAATTCATAACTGTAAATATTGCTCTCAATAAATAGTTTTTACAAGAAAAATGCACTTTAATTGTCAACAGAAACTTGTATTTATATACTTTTTCAAACAATATTTCTAGTACAGGTGAAACTATATCAATTAACGAGCTTTAGGAGTTTCTTTTTTCTTGTAGGGAATTTTTTTGTTTCGAAATACTCACTCTAGTTGAAATTATGAGGAAAGAACCTTTATCTGTTTTGCTATAATTGTAGCGTTAAATATTCGTTAATTAGCTATTTTGTGGTCGAGTGAGAAAGTGTTTTAATTTAAATTTTGTATACAAATTCGGACAAATTATCGCGTTAATAATTTAATTAGTTGACTTACATCCTACGTATACGGCCGCTGCAGCAGCCAGCAAAAGAAGCAGGAAACTGGCTATAATGCAGCATCCACACCTGTACTGGGAAGTCAATTTTTTCCTAGTGAAACGAATATCCGAATCTGAAGAAAGTATGGAGCTTGGTGATCGACGATAATGTCTCGTACCTGCTGTACTAACGGTGCTAACGGACACCTAAAATAAATAAAAAATGGGGATTTATGTGGGATCGTTTTTGAAATGCACACAATTGCAAGGAGTGTTAAAATTCAAATGCATTTATTCAATGTTTTGTGGGACGATACGTGGTGCATGAATTTGAAATTTAATTCTCTTTACATACAATTCATCATTTTCAAAACTACTAACCAATTTAAGTCATATACATTCAATGCATACCGTTTAATAATTACTAAATTTATATTTTACATAATTTCTGTTGGTGGGACGACATTTTAATTTGTTTCCAATTGTTGTTTCATGTAAATTATAATTAATATGCCACATATGTGTTAGAATAATATGTTACATACATTTTGCAAATTGAATAGCATTTGAAAAATTGTTAATATTGTTGCATTTTTAATTAATTAATTATTGTTGCTTAGTATTTATTGCTAAATATTGTATACAGTGGGATTTTATTGCAAGATGCGTTTAATATTGTTAGGAAATATGTTAAAAAGATATTGTTTGCAAAAGTTCTGACACATTATGAGTCACAGGACATCCCTAGGTATGAAAAAGGCGTTAATAGAAGATGAAAATAGTCAGTACAGGAAGTCGCATATAAAATAAAAGTAGTTTATTAGTAGGTTAATGTGTTATGAGTTGATGAAACACAAAAATAGTATCGACAATTCCGTTAGTTTGTATTTTGCATACAAATATTTCAAATCTACGATAATATTTTCAAAAATATCGACCTTAAAGCTAACAGTTACAAAATGTTAATCTGTTTAATGAATAAGAAACAAAGAGCAATTGAATTGATCTATTTATGATTGGATTTTCAAGGTTTATTTAAAATGTCAGTTCTAATTTCGTAAGAGGAAGATGCAGTTCAAAGCATCTTTGAATAAATTTGCTTTCCTTAGTATTTAAATTGATTTATTGAGATTAAATAATGCTAGTTTCGAAATATTTCTGTGAACGTAAGTGATTGTATTGAAAACGACAAGATTTCTAATCTCTTTTTAATATGTTTACTAATTTCCGCTTTTTGAAAACGTCAACCATTTTGAGATAATCCTAGTGCCTTTAAATTCTGACATTTTGACTTGATTTGCATTGATTTGGACATTCTCTATATTTGAAAAGAACTAATTGTAATGAAACAAGGCCAAATTTTTCAATTAGACAAATTACACCTATAATTTATCAGAAAATTTACTTTGTTCCGAAACATTGAACGCAAAACCTTGTTGACGAAATTATACAATTTTATTAATAATTAAATTAAATTGAATAATTTAAGAAATTGTGTTACAAAGTAATTACTTAATATTTTAAAAAAGCGCTTTTATTTACATGGAAATTTCTACAATCTATAATCTTTCATACATATTGACCCTTTTTCGCCACTACTGTATTATTATTTTGTATTATCATGAATGTGAATCTAAATTGGTAGCTATAAATAAAACTTTAATGTTTAGGTATGAAACACCATGTGAATTTTTATATTAAAAGACATTATAGAAACGATAAATTGATATTTGCTAAATAAGTTCAAGTTGAAGCTTTTCCTTTTAAAATAATGGAACAATTTAAATGTCAAATGTTAAAAGGAACAATGCGATCACCCATTAAACAACACAATGGTAATTACTACTTTTTGGATTTCTACTTAATTGTCTGATGTTAATCAAGTGAAGAGATATATATTATATTAAAACAAATCACTACGAGAACAAAATAACGCCAGCAGAGAAAGCAGCTATACAAGATCATAAAAGGATGTAAAACTAACTATATATATGAATTTTTCACAATACAAAAGAAAAAAATACAACTTAAATTCTGAATAATTAAACTTTTATTAGTTTCGCTAAATAAATCATATTTTTTCCACTATTTAACTACAATAATAACAAAGTCTTCACTTTTACACAGATCTTCATAAATTAATAAATTAATTTACTTTCCTTACGCAATATTTTCTACATATATAATATATTATATTTTAATAATTAATATTTAATCCTTTTGTTGACTTATCGAAAAACTTTCTTCTAATTTCCGCCAAGAGAAATTTTAATTAAAATTCAATTTTTTAGACATTTTTCCTTAGATTGTTTACTTTTATGTGTTCCATTTCAACAACTACATATAATTAAGTCTCTTTACTTTTCTTATTCCTTCTAGGACAAATCGTACAGATCAATAATTTTACTTTTGTCACGTTTTTTTAATGGCACCAACAACCAGCCCATAAATAAAAAATAATTGCAATTCTGCGATATGGCACAATACGTTTTATTAGTATTATTGTGGAGAAGGAAGTTAAATAAGTGCAAAATGCACTAGATCACGTCTTGAATCGTACAATAAAATAATAAATAGAAAGACCATTTTAACGCTAGAATAACTAGTGTTGAAAATTGGTCGCCAATCTTTCTATATGTGTCTTGCAACATTTTATTTATTCAGTTATATAAGTTGGAAAAGGTTGAAAAAATGCAAAGTGCTAACATTTTAATTATTGATACATGCATGACACATTTATTTAATGCATTATATTTCGCAAAATGCGCTACGATATATAATAATGTTGAAACAGTCTTACCTTTGAATCCCATGAATTTTTTCTACGGTCCATGACTGCTATTTTCCACTGATTCACTTCTTATTAATTACAAAAGACATAGTTTGTTCACAGTGAATTAGAGAAATTGTGCGATAATCACGTTTTAGCGTTTATTTTTGCTTGTAGTCCAATATACTTACATGTGTCGAACTTTGCTTAACAGTAAAGTCGAATTAAATCTTCATACACACAGACACTTAACTGGAAAAAAATTCTGCGAGCACATTAGGTCACGATAAGAACGTGTTTCGATGTGGGTATACGTTTTTTTAACAAGAAAAAGAAATGATCTACTTATTGTAACAACAAAATCACAATGAGCAATTAATTTATGGGAAGATCAATGTTTTTTTTGTTACAAAAGTTAATTACACCATGTCTTCTCACATCCTTTATTTTGCATGTACTTATGGGTAAGTTTGTGCATTTATGAAGATGTTTTCACTTCTCGAAAATAATTCACTTGTTATGTATATTATGTTCTTGTACAGCAGCAGTACCAAACAATTTATACCAACATAGAATATGGACTTTCTCTCCTGCAAAATATCAAATTGTTATGTTAATTTGTGGCTAGTGCTATGAATAAAATAGCAAATAGTATTATTAAGTCAGAATGGCTATTACTACCATATTTTCTGTATTTCATTATGCATGAATATGGAAATCGAACGTGATTTCATGTTTACTGACATTTACATTGACTTTTTCTTATATTAGAAAATGTATACATAGATTATTGATATTAAACATGAAAAAATTAGATTAACAGTAAATTCCAATTTGAATGATTGAATATTTATTGGAGAAAAAGATGTATGTCGATTTTCTATGTAAAAAACTGGCCGAAGAGATGAAGAGAAATTTTTTTATTCAGATTCTTGTTTGAAACTGCAAGATAATTGCATTTAAAAGAATTATATGTGTATAAATTTGTTAAAATGACACAACTGTACTTTGTATTATGCTGTTTAAAATTTAATATAAATTTTGTTAAACTCGTAACTGTTTTGTATATATTAGCATGTTATTGTTGAATTTAACAAAATACACGAAAAGAAGTAAAGAAAAAAGCGTGTACGGTTTTTAATTCTTCATTTTATCATTTTACGCATGTATGATAACATTATGTTTTATTTTATTATCGTTTATATAATCGACAATCAACAATAGAGTGAAATTTACAACAATAGACGTTTTATTAATTTTAAGGACCGTAAATTGTAAATACAGTTAAATATTGAAAATTTATTTATTTAAAGAATAAGTATTAACCGTTATGTAATGATTAAACATTAATTCTGCTAATGATTTTCTATAATTGTTTCGATTATTTGATATCGCGCTTAAAGTTCAACAACTTTTCTATTGTAACACCAAATAAGGAAGTTTTCTTCGAAAAATTGTGTTCTACACAAGTTAGTAGCTTTTTTTCTGTAATTTATAGATAAAATTCGATATATTATTAAAGAATGGTTTAAATTTCACAATTTTCTTTTAAAACGAGAAAGCAATAACATTTATAACATATAATTATTATAAACTATTCGAATCCATTATAATATAGAAATACTTTCACTTCTGGATAACAATATGGGCATTAATATAATATATTATTAATAAGCGTAATTAATTTTTTAATTGCCTTTGAAATTATGTGCGACAATAAAATAAGTGAAGATGTAAGAAATTGTCGAATAGTTAGTATTCATAAAAGAATGAAGAGGTGTTGTAGGTCAGGTTGGTGGCGGCAAAAACCGCCCATCTTCGTCATCATCGCAAGAGTTTAAGTTAAATTGCAGACGCATGTAAACAACACATGAACACAGAACATGCTAATCTGACATTATATTCCTCATTGGACACACGACCTGTATTTATGGATAATTTCTTTGTAGTATTAACGGTAATTTTACTATTTTGTTCTACTTTTGCCTCCAATCTAACCGCATATCTCTAATCATTCTGGTAGGCAGATATTCTGCGATGTTGATGACGGTCATTACAGACTAATTTTAACACGACCACAATTTAATAGCATATTATTATCAATATAGGCATTACACTGATTTCATCAATGAAATATTATTAATATGACACTTAATACATATAAATTTAACGCACTAATTAATGCAGTAAGTTTCCGATATTTGAATATTGATTAAATTTAGGTCAGCAATTATTAAGAAAAATAATAAAAATTTATTTAAATCAATTTCAAACTTTCTAAATGAGCAATTTACTCAAAATATCAAGGCAAGGTTGCAATTTGATATTTTTCAGTTATCAACAATTGCCTGAAAGCGCACATGCAAGATGTAAAAATTTGTTTCTATTCTGTTGCCAAAAGAAATAATTAGTAATTCGTGAGACCGCAAAATTGTGTACCAAAAATACTTCCTACTCCATTATTTTTTTATTCCAGTTTTGAAATAATTCATAACTAATACGTATATAATATTGCAATTGTTATTAAAATCAAATATAGTTTTGTAATACGATTATTTATACTTGTGTAATCATTTATAAATTGATATTAGCGTAAATTTTTATTTTCATGCTATTTAAACACTAAACCATTCGATTGCGTGTGCGAAATAGGCATTGTTTATATTTAAAATAAAAGAGTTCGATGATCGGTGCAGCGACCAACTCTGCATAATTTATTGGCGACAATTTTCTTACCTGTTTACGTTATTCCCAGTTGTTAGTAACACTTTTTTATTAATATGCACGTACTTTTCACCATTATATACCGCGAACTGCCACTCACAAGAACATATTAACAGTCAGTCTTTCACCTGAGCGTTTGCGATTCGACACCATTCTCCAAATACGTTTTGCCCCACTATTATATACACAGAGACAACATTTACAAAAATGCACACAGGAGTAATACGTGAAATGCAAGTAGGATTTCGTGTGGAACATGTTTGGCCCACCGATATTCCTTTATTTTTATATGCACTCAACAAATGACTCTTCACAGAAACAATGAAGTTGGGGTTGGCAGCGAACCATAAACCTTTAAGGTCCACTTTAACGTCCTTTGTTCAATTTTAATAGGGGTACAACGTATAAAGAAAACACAGAATTTACAATGAGGAATTTTTAATATCTTTTTGTTTCCCTATAAATAGATACGGTAATAATTAAATAGGCAGTGCCTCGAAATAATTCTACCCTGTTCAAGAAAACACATGGTTTTGTTTTTGTTAATTATAAAACAGAAATACAATCAAGATTATAAATATTGTGCGACAAATACATGAAAAATAAAGTAACATCACTAAATATGTTCATATACATTTATTACTTTTATTTTTTTTTGTTAATATAATTCTACAAATACTGCTTAAATTTACTTACTTAGTCAAATAAGTAATTTTTTTAAAATATTTTGTCCTTATTATTAAAGAGATGAGAATTGCAAACAAAATATAAATGCAATCAATTAAAAAAACAATTATAAAATATAATTATGCTATAATTATAAATATATGTATATATATAAGTATAAATGTAAAATTATAAATTAACAGACGTTCATTAAAGAACTCAGTCTGAATAGGATACTGCACAATGATTGTTAAATATGTATATATCATGTCTTTAACTAGAACTTAAACGATTTTTATATAATATGAATATATACTAGAAACAAATTGAATGGAAGAGTGAGTTATTTAATGAACACGCAATATAATATTCATTTTTAAACGTACAATATGTATCACTATCCTAATTTGAGAAAAATAATTCAAATGAAAAATTAAAACACTATGCGATATTTTAATTAATTAAAAAATTACGAACAAAAGATACAAAAAGAAACGTCCGAGTTGTTTAAATAATAGAAAAGATTTTACCAGACTACAAGTCCGTGTCATACCACGCCGCCACTTGGTTGTTTGTTTGAGGCGGTGTTGGTATTTGATCAAAATTTAGATCGGCATCACCGACGGTCACATCTTCGTCCATGGCGTCGATCGCACTGTATGTGGAACTGCCTAATTCTATTGGTATCTGGTCATACCCTATATAAAAGGAAATAAATGATTACGACATGTTTATACCATTTTCCGTTCTACTAAATTCGACGTATTGCAAAGGATTAAAAGAGTAGAAGATTCTATATTCGCATCTTTGAATGTCCCACATGTATTAGAGCATAAAAATTATTTATTACAATACAAATTATACGTCGTGCAAACTGATAATAATAATCTGGTCATTTACATTATTGTGTGCCATTTGAATTTTAAGTTTAGATTATGTTTAGAAAGAGATTAATAGTTTAGTAGTTACTAATTACGAACAATACCTATCAAATGAATATAAACCCATTAATTCCAATTAATTCATAATAATTATCAAGTACTTATCAGCCAATTTCGTCATTACTTATTTAATTTCTGTTAAAAAACATTTATACATAAATATAACTGTACAGAGGAAAATCAATTAATTGACAATTAAAACTTTAGGAATGTTAGCTTACCTAATTATTTTTAGTCCTGTTATAATATCAAAAATAATGATAATTTAACAGGAAATGCATGCTCTAATGGACTTTTTAAGGTACTAATAAAACAAATACTACGTAATCTACTAAATCAATTAACTAAATACACAAACTATACTTTAAACACTCAATTCACCTTATATTCGGAACTTGTTGGTATTAGTAATTTATTTATTAGTTTAATAAGCTGTAAAAAATTGTTACCTTGCTGCTGGAACGGCCGTCCTCCGTGACTGCTGTGCACACTGGGCGATCCTTGGGCATACATGTTATCATACGCCTGATCAGGACTCAAAATGTCCTAAAATAATTATGGAAAAAATGCAAACACAAAACGAAAAATAAAAAAAGGGAAAATGTGCATAAAAATCAATTAACTAGCCTAAAAAGGGATCGATAAAAGGCCACAAAAAAAAGATAGTTCCAAGCAAAAATTCTACTTACAAAAGTATAACAATTACATACCTCTTGTGGCTTATATATTACTTGTTTTATAGAAATACTTGAAATATTTTTTTATATTTTCATTTGTTTATTGTTAAAATACTAGTAGTTTACCTGCAGATCCGCCCCCATTCCTAAATCGGGATTCCAAAGATTCTCCTCACGGAACAGAGAGTTCGTTAACTCCATGGACAGTCTTTTCTTGTAGTCTTGGGGTTTGTCTTCACTCATTCGGAACAAAACTGCTGCTGCATATGTGGCAACACCTAAATTCACAAAAATGCACCCTCTTAGATGTCATAAAACCAAAAATAGTAAAATTTACCTTCGTTCCGAGAGTGCAACAGTTCTGTAAGTGGTGAAGTGGCGCCTTCTTGTTCGATCATTTCGGCACCCTCTTTGTCTGCCGCCAATTCGCAGAGCACACCAGCAGCGACCCGTTGTATATTTTCAATATCATTGAATAGCAATTGCACGAATATTGGTATAACCATTTGTTGGCGTATTATGACACGATTATTCGATTCTCTAGCAAGGATATGCAGAGCGCCCACTGTACCTTCAACAATTTCTTCCATACGAACACCGTCAGCATAAGTGCCGGGCTGTTGACTGCCGCCACTTGCCACACTTGCCCTTTGCTGGAAATTTATTACCATAATGAAATCATAAAACGGATTTCTCTAGTTTGTTTACAAAGTTATGAAAAAGGATTTCATTTCTATGATAAAATATATTCATATACAGGGTGTTCCAGAATAACGTGGACATGTTTTAAGGGGTTATTCCTGAGTACATTTTAAGAAAAAAAGTCCTATAAAATCTTGTCCAACACCTCTTCGTTTTTGAGATACAGGGTGTTAAAATTTTATGAAAAAATAAGGTTTTACTTAAATATTTCAGAAAATATTAGAGATATTAAAATGAAATTTTGCAGAAGAGTTTTATTTATTAAGGTACACATTTGTACCAAATATGAACGAAAACGGCCGCCCCCAACTATATTTTTTTATAAATATATAAATCGACAAAATAATTACCAGTTTTTTGAAATTCGATTTATTGATGACACGTGTTAAGTTTTTCGCATTTTTTTTAAAAACGACTCATTTAAACGAAAAATTTCAAGAGACACAAAAGTTTCCTTATTAAATTTCCTATTAAATAAGATTTTTTAAACAGTATATTAGCAGGCATATCTCTAATATTTCCAAAAATATTTAAGTAAAACCTTATTTTTTCATAAAACTTTAACACCCTGTATCTCAAAAACGAAGAGATGTTGGACAAGATTTTAAAATATACTCAGGAATAACCCCTTAAAATATGTCCACGTTATTCTGGAACACCCTGTATGTGCATTTTATATCAAAGAATCAAGGACTTTTAGATAAAGGGGTCAAGAATATACTAACTCTTTGTGTATCTTGAAAAGCCCTCATCAACAACTGCACCAAATGGTGTATCGCTCCATGGTCCCGCAAGGGGGCATGATTTGCCG